>CAMOHE010029370.1:10528-24222 GCA_946598075.1 Artocarpus hirsutus | reverse complement strand
AAGTTCAATGAAGCTCGGATTGCAAAATGCATAAAAGTTCAAAACAAAAATCAAAATTTTGGAGAGAGAGAGCTAACCTCAAATCAATGTTTTTGAAGAGGATTTCTAGCTTGAATCTCCGTCTCTTAACTTCAAATCAATGAGTTTAAAGCTTGAGAATGAAATTTTGCAAAGAAAATGGAGAGAAGGAGAGACGGGAATTAGAGAAAGAGAAAGACGAGAGAGAGAGAGGCTGGGTGTGAAAATGAAAAGGAAAAGCAAGGGAAAAAGAAATAAGAAAAAGAAAAGAAAAGCCTTAAGGGCATTTTCATAAATAAGAGAGAAATATGGGATAAAAATATCATTTTATATTTTTAAACCAAAAATCAAACTTTAAATATAACAAATACAATAAAATCTCCAAATAACTAAAATTAAAGACAAAATTTTACACAGACACACTTAATAATTAAACTTAACATAACTAACCTCACTTTAAAATTTAGGGGCGTTACATATCTCTGCCCCTTGCAAAGTGATATAATATTCAAGTAACAACTAAAAGTTGTAACTAAAAGGAAAGAGCGCAATCAAATTTTTTTAAACACCACACAAGATCATATTTGAGAATCCGTTACAAACATTATTCTTTTGCGTCCTTACTTTAAGAAGTAACTCACGAATCCATAGGCGAATCCAATGAACAGGCTCACTTGCTTCTTCCTGGCCAAGTCACGTAGACCGCCTTCCAACTCAAAGCATGCTGATGCGTCGCATCTGCTTTGCGATATTATTATGCTTTTTATTTTTATTTTTTATCTTTAAGGGACAAATGCCCTCTCAAAAAGCCTGCATGTTTGAAGAGTGGTTCTGCATATTTCCCATAAGAGGAAAACTGGCTCAATTCATGTACCGTAGGACTTGAAAATTGGCAATCGGATACAGAAGAAAAGGAAGTTAAAAGTTGCAAGTTTTGGAGTTCCAAATAGAGATATGATACATGTATGGATACAACCGAGTAGATATTAGCAGAATTTTTGTAGCCAAGGATGTTTTGGAATATTGGCTATTGTTTCTGTGTTGATTTACCTTCATTTCAATTTTAGTACTAATAGTATGTATAATATTAGTTACAAATACACGTACGTATGCTGAGAAGGTCATAACAATTGAGATTGTAATTTGATTAAAATTCTGGATCAAAAGGTTTCAAAAAAAAATTCTGAGTCAAAATCCAATTATTAATGACTAGACAATTAGGAGCTTAATTAACTCTAGGAGAGGTCTCTAACTTCAAGATAATCCTAGACTTATGTACACGTGGGCCCAATTATTCAATTTCCTTTGACTAAAAGGGTCACAACATAGCAATTTTCTTTTCTAGTGGCTCAATTTTGGGGTCAATAAAGTTTATAATTATTGCCTTATTAGATCTTAAGCTAATTAAAAAATGGCAAAATATTGGAACCTAAAGCCAAAGGATGTTTAATGCATAGGATGAGTCGTGAACAATGTATTTTTCTCACATATTTAATAACTAAAAAAAAGTGTTTGAAAAGTGGGTTTTAACCAACTATAGTGTAAAGCTCTCAACAATTATAATAAAAAACAAAAATTTATTATAGTGTAAAGCTCTTATATATTGTAGTATTTAAATCAAAATTTTCAGTTTCAATACGTAATGTCAAACATTAAAATGATGTATAATATTATCAATTTTAATCAAAATTTTTATTATTATAATATAAAACTTTCGTATTCTACAATATTTTTTATATTTTAGTTTTAATCAATACTCCTCCTGGCTGTCGGTAAGAAAAATAAATTTGGGCTACGAGTACACCTTCAAAGAAGGAAAAGAGAAAAAGAAACAAAAAACAGGGCTATGAGTCCGAGGATTAGAGGTTCTTCTAGGGATTACTTTAACCAAATTGTGCTTGTATTTATGCGTACGAGGCAGAGTGCATTGGACTTTCTGTCTAAAGTGCTGCTAGTTTCTTATGTGTTTCCATTTTAATCGCCATGAAAAACAAAAAAAAAAAAGGAGAACAAGAAAAAAATAAAGTTGTCTAAGAAAAACAGAGAAAAAAAAAGAATAAAAAAAAAATCCAAGTCACGGGTCAATCGATTTAGCCCAGGTCCATTTAAACTGGTGAGTACTGAGTAGTGAACTGCAGTCTGCAGGCTGCACTGGGTAAAGCTTTACCGGCCGGGTCCATTCTCATATGTTTGAACTCCTGTGGAATTTTCTTTTTGTCATTTTATGCAAAACTCTCTCTTCCCTTTTTTTTTTTTTTTTTCGGAAGAAATATAGACAACGTTTTGAACCCTTTTTTATCCACAGTGATAATCCTTTGTATTTTTATTTTTTTAAATTACAGTTTAAATTGATATTTTTATACAACCGTCTTTTAATATGATACTTTATTCTTTGTTTCGATTTTTATATTTTTTTAAACTATATAAGTTTATAACTACCCGTTTAAATTATATAGTTTAAAGTCACACCCGTTCATATCATATAGTTCAAAGTCATATCAGTTGAAAACGTACGTACCAAATGAATCCGATTGGCATTATTTCTTCATTTTTTTCCCTTCACATGAATTATGTCACGTCTGTAGTTCGATTTATTGTTTGATTCAAATTGTATCTTTTTGAAGCAAATGTGTATTGTAATGCTATCCAAGTTGGGCATTCTTTTTGTACAGGAAGATGGGCTATCTTTTCTAAACTCTAAACTCAATCAATCATGCATTGGCAATAAAAGAAACAACATCCACTTTTTGTCACCAACACTATCCCGGAGGTTTAGCTGATAAAGTATTCCACTCTTTTGGACACACTCTGCAACTTTTAATACAATCAAGTTATTTTACCCTATGTTATACAAATATTTTCATATTTCTTTGTCTTCTTTTGGTGTTTGGCTATTCTTACTTCCAAATATTATGCTACTAAAAAAAATTTTGATTTGGTGGCGAATCATAGTCACAGTTCATTTCATTGCCAAAATGTGGCTAAAATTTGACTATTTTTTATATTACGCTACTAAAATTTGGACTATTTTGGCTAAAATTTCATGCCCATTTTCAATCTCCATTACTTAATATTTCCAAAAAAAAAAAAAAAAAACTCCACTTCTTAATGGGTGTTGAACTGATGCCGAGCTAAGCGTCTTGGCAATGGCCAATTTTATGTCACACGTTTTCTTGGCATTGTAAAAATTGACGCTCGGAGTTATTTTAGTAGTGTCAAGTTAAACTAGGAGTACTGATATAGAGAGAAGGTTATTAGGAGAGCTTTAGGAATCAAATTGAAACTTAAACACTAAAGCATTTGAGAGCTTTACATTGTATGTCATGATCTAAGATTTTTAATGTGCGAGATACGACTGTGCGGTGCCAAGACTCCTCTAGTCAAAACTAGCCTTCTCACCAATCAAGCCTTTCAACAGGCTTATACGCTTTTGCACGTATGCATCTCATTTCATGCCTGCAAACTTCGGCCATGATGATATGGCTGCGGTCAAGCCATATGTGTGGTCTCAGGAATTTCATGTCTCCTTCTGCTAGGAGAGAGAAAGTTCATAAGTCTCTTTAAAGGAGTACTCCCACTCACCCCGGGATGGCTCATGAGCGGCCCTTGGGGCCATGCTGCCTCGCTTCTAGGATGCCTAAGGCATAGAAATGGGGTCTTAATGAGGGGATTTATTGGGTGTACAGCTCTCCACCTTACCTAGCACATGATGTGCTGAGTGAGCCACGTGTGTGCCAAGAGTGCCTACGGAGTGCCGACGTATGGGTGACCATGACAATGCTGTGCATCTCCATAAATCAAGATGTCTTGTGCATACTATCGATGGGGCCAATATTGTGCGGGCCTATCGGCTAGGAGGCTAGCATATGTGCTTTTTATTTGCGTGTGATTTCTCGACGCAAGGCATATGGTCAGTCACCCTAGGGAGTCAATGTGCATCGTAGGCAATCGGATGGCCCAAGATGAGTTGGTTAAGGTTTGGCCGCACTCATAGGACTCGATGGTCAATGAGACAAGAAGGAGACAACGTAGGTTAAGCGACCGGTCTAGTGTGGGGCTTTAAAGTTGGATAAGAGTTGCTTGGGTGGCATGCTTGTAGGTTAGGGTGTGTTGGCCTAAGGACTTAGTCTAGGGGCTTGAGGAACCCTTATGGCCTTGGTGTACAAACGCTGTACACATGATCAAGACAAATTGAATAGTTTACATTCTGGTTGGTCTTGAGCCACGAAGTCACATGTGCTGCTTAGAGGAAGTTGTTCTTGGGCCAGCGGCTGTGTGGTAGGCATAAAGGGAAGACCTACAGGGCTATTGATGGGGAGTCTTAGGGGCGCAGGGCCTCAACATGTAATACCCAAGTTTTCTATTTAATAGCAAATAGAGAGTCTAACGTTATAACTGACAACAATGATATTATTGCTAATGTGTTACTTAGTGATATTACAGGTGATAGCGACAAGGGGTTCGATGTACTAGGAAAAAGGTTCATGTTAATTATGGAGGGATTATAGTTGTCTATGATATAATAATGTGATGATGTGTTTTGTTTTGTTCAATTGAATAGAGTATAATAAGAAAAAAATAATTAATTGAATTGTTTTTATTTAATATATATATATATATATATAAAAGAATATATATGTTAGATCCCATATAAAATAAATTAGTTACACTTACATGTGAATGTAATGCAGACATTTAACTTATGAAGGCCTTGGGCCAAAAGTTAGGCTTTGCGGCAAGTCTTTGCCGAGTAGGGGTGGGAAAAGAAAAAAAAAACACTTAGGGTTTTAGTCCACACATAAAATCTATATAAAGACCTCTTATTAGTAATCCTAAACTTACATTTCATTCATTCCTCATTGATTGGCTCTATGATTGGTTTGGCTTTATCAAGATTTCTAATCTTCCTAATTTCATTCATCTTGGTAACTGTATCAATTATTTAACATGTTTGTTTGATGTTATTAGTCTTAGAATTGTTACTATCATCACATGGATTCTTTTATTGCATGTATTTTATGTCAATTAATGATTGAAAAGAGTTGATGATTTGGTTGTTTTGATTAACCTCTCATTAAACCCTAAATTGGAGATATTATAAATTCTCATATTTTTGTTATGTAGATCTTTATGGGTGTATTTTATTATCAATTAGCATAATGTTAATTATGTGTTTACAATTTAATTAAGATTTTATTAGGTTATGGATTGGTATTGAATTTTTTAATGCCTTTGGCCTAATTTTCATATAAACACCTAACAGTTGTCATTTTTCAGTAATTTTTTATTCTATATTGCTCTGTTTATGTTTTTCTTATATTTTTCTCAAATATTAGACATCTTAAGCTTTCTTTGGGCTTTTGAATTTGCTTAAATCGGAGTTTTTTTTTTAAATAGTTATGATTTTTTGAAGTTGACTCTAAAAACTGTGTAATTTATAGAGACCTGAAATTTAGATTGAATTTCAAGAACTTTTTCTTTATGTAAATTATTGTCAAAATATGCATATAATATATCAAATTCTTTATTTTTGAGTCTAGTTTCTAATCCCACTAGATTTGGCTGATTTGGAGTTAAGATTAAATTATTATGAATTTTTAAGTGAATAAAGGTCATTCTGTTTACTTTTGGGAATTAGGCCCTAGGTTCATAAATTGTGATTTTGTGCTTCTTGATGTTATTACATGATAAGGTAATGTTCAATGATATTATGAGATGTTTATATGTTGTTAATAGTATTATTAGTGACTTACGGTCAATATGAATATTTGACATAAACTCTTCAAAGAAACGAGCACACTAAAGACCCAAGTTGTCATGTCACCTAACATTGAAGGTTGAGTAACTCTAGAAGTGAAGTAAGTACATCTCTCACCCACAATTTGATTGTTCAAAATTAAAAAGATAGATGTTGATAGTAGATGTTTTAAGATGTAGATTTTTGATAATAAGGAAATTGATGGAAAACGATAAAAGATGATGTTATTTTTATCTCATTATTCTATTTGATGGAAACCTTTTTTATGAAAACCTATATATATGTGTTATCTATATTATTATTTTGATGTTTTAACAAGGCTTTGTACACTTGATGGATGAAAGGTGATGATGGGGTCTGATGAGCAAACGAACTAGTGAGTGATCGCTTCATCTTTGTCACGATTGGTTTGGGGGTCGCTCCCTCACTCTTTCTATGGCTAGAGCACTATGATGATAACGGTACAATGCCAATGTGTTGCTATATAATATGTTGAAGTATTACTATATATATTATTTTTAAAAAATATATATTTATTTAATGATGAATTTATTTTATTAAACATTGTTTTTTGATGAAAATGTTTTGTAAGAGTTAGAGTGTACTTACTAAGCACTACACTTACTAGATGTTTCTCATATTGCAGCTAGGATTATGAGTTAAGTATAAGGATGGAAGAGCTCAGTGCAGGTGTGTGTGTGTGGTGGTAGAAACATAATATTGGAGTGACACATTTTGAGTTAATGATGATTTAAACTTTTATTCAATTGTTTACAATTCCATAAATTTTAGTTTTTCAATTATTTTATGAGATTTCGCAAGTTAAAGATATTTTGTTAAGTTTAATGTTTTTAGTAATATTGCAACTAGGTTTTTATTTTTAGATAAAGTTATTTGAGTTGATTAAAAAGTGTTGTTTAAAAAAAATAAAGCTATTTTTGCATCACTTTGATAATCTAAAGTCTATAAAAATTTTGTTTTACCATAAATAATAGATGTTATGAGATTATAATTGCGACGTCCTGTGAGGGGGCGTTACACAACAGGGGAAAACATCTATGATGCTTGTATGCAAGACTTGGTGAACGAAGTTCGCAGACGTGAAATAGGATGCGTGCACACAAAAGCGTATAAGCCTGTTGGAAGGCTTAATTGGTGAGAAGGCTGGCCTTGACTAGAGGAGTCTTAGCACCACACTGTCATCTGCACATTAAAAATCTTGTACAATGACAGTGTAACATATAAAAGATTTAGACTATAGCAGTAAACTTGGTGCCTAAACATTCTATAAATCCACAGGATCGCAAGAATATTCTCAAGCAACTCTTGCTATTCAAATTCAAACGCAATGTAATAATTACGTCCAAAGTTAGCTTAATCTAGAATACCCACAAGCTGAGGATAATAATGCTTTGTTTTTATTTATAAATAGGCCTTTTTGGCTATAAAGAAGCACTACATCATTAATCACCATTATTTTTATTTAAAATTAGCTTAATGAAAGTGTTTTGTGTAGTTTATGCTCACATACGAAGCCAATGCACCTTATTTTTTTTTAATTTGCACTTGAATATGTAGTATTTGTACAAAATTTATATATAACCTCCACAAAAGAATTAGAAATTTTATTTGTTTTCTAAAAATTTGAAAAGACTATCATATTAATCAAAAGCTCAACTGATATTCCCAAGAACAAAATTTTCTCATCCCTAATGAATGACTTGGTTTTTTTTAATTAAAGTTATTTACTCTCTCTCTCTCTCTCACTCGCTCTCTTTGTTCCTTGATTTATTTTCCCTCTAGTTTAGAGGAAAAAAAAATGAATGAATTAACTCTTTAGACATGATGTTAAAATTGTGCATTTTCTATTTTTATATAAAAATACATATAGAATTTTAGTAAAATAATCGATTAGATATTATTCTGACATGTCTATAAGATTTTATTCGTTTTATTTCTGTTTGTCATTCTATTGTACTTGCTTTAATTTTTAAATGAAATATAAATTTTTCTCTACGAAAATTCATTGAAACAGTACCTCAAAAGGAGAAGATTGATTCAAAAGGAATGAAATTAACCGTCGTTCTAGTAGTAAAGATTGGATAAGAGAACTTTATTAGCAGGTGCGTGGTAGGGGTAGGGAAAGTGGTAGTCTCTCTCTTGCTAGCTATGCTGCTAACCTGGCCAAAGATCTCGCTAGACAGGACATTCCAATGATGTGAGGGTTCATTTTGGCTTAAAGAGACCCGAAGAAGAGAGGCTTGTAAGACCCTTTATTGTGAAACAACCATTTTATGGCTCTAATATACAGCCTGCAAATCAAGGAAAAAGGAAATACAAGACCAAATGGTGGGAGGAGAAACTAAATATAAATGATGGAAAAGAAAGCTAGTTTCGGGCTATCTCCAAAGAGAAGACTATGGGTTATTGCCAGAGACAAATTTAGGATGCCTCCTAAAATGATTTCTGGGTTTTTTTGGGAAGTGCAGTTCCAGTTGAAGAAAGGGGTCAATATTTGAGTGTTTAGTGAAAATCGTAGTACTTTTAAGATGAAAAGCTTGAAGAAGTGTCTTCCTATTGTGTGTTTAGCTATGTGCCTTGCCTTGCATGTTACAAAGAGTCTATCTAAAGTAGGACAAACTTCTAAAGTAGGTTTTTACACACCATTCATTCTCTAGTTTGAACTTCTTAACAATTTTTCTTCGTGAATTAAGCTCAAGTAATTCAAAAATAGTGGAATATTGTAGACAAAGAAACCAAATTTCAGCTGATGACATCCCTTCATAAGGATTGAAAGAGAGTTCTTACTTAGGGGTCCATTTAGAATTGCTTGTACTTTTCAACTTTGCTCTTGTTGGTTTTTGTGTCGGTCATGATCTAAAAGCTAAAGGTTTACATCTTGTTTACAATCCTGTCGTTGAATCCCCTGGGTAGAGACGTTGTACATCACCGTACAATTCAATTTAACGACAACTTTCTTCTTCACAATATCCATGATCTTCACTCGTCCCTCGATTTTCGTATAACTCTCCATCGTCAAAGCCTTGTTCCCCCAATCCCTCACCAATCCCGGCGACTCCATCATCTTCGCCATCGAAATCTCCACCGTCAGATTCATCCCCTCCGTCCGCCTCGCCCTCGCCACCCCCGCCGCGCTCCGCCCCTCCCCGACCTCCTCACCGCCATAGAACACCGTCGTCGTCGTGTTCCCGAACCGGAACGACGCCGCGTTAGGGTTCTTCACCGAGACGCCAACATGCAGCGTGGCGTTTTCGCCGGTGCGGATCGTCCCGTTGGCGAAGGTCGGGATTGAATCCATAGCGATGGAATTAATCTTGACGGTGGGGGCGTTGACATGGTAAAGGGTGAAGGAGAGGATTATGAGCGTCACGGCGACGATGACCAGAATCGCCAACGTGCAGCCACAGCACTTTATGCACGATTTGAGCCGGCGGTCATCGTTGAAGGTTTTGTTGTTGTTCGCTTCTTGGTCGCCGCGGAATAGGTACAACGACGCTGGGGCCGAGGGCTTGACCTGTTCTTTATGATCAGCCATGGCCAAAGAGCTAAAGAGTATGGTAGAAGAAAAAAGGTGAAGGTGGTGGTAGGCCATATATTAGCGTATTATATACTTCATCTTGTGTGAGAAAGTGAAGACCATGTTAGATTTCTTTTTTTAGTAATTGCATGATAAATTATTAAATAATATTAATTAAAACACTTATATTAACTTGTTTCAAATGCCAAGTAAGACTTTCAAATGTAAAAGTAGCTTTCAAAATGTTTAAAAAAAGTATAAAATTCTCATGTATTGTAAAACTTTCAACTGTTGTTTGAACTCCTAAACACCTTAATTATATAATCAACAAAAGATTGCTAAATTTACCAGTCAATCATTCATCATTAAAGAACAACTATTTCTTAATTTAATAAAATTATAGACATTGAAACAATAATTTTATAAAAAATATCATTTTTCTACATGTTCTTTCTCTTCTGGGTCCTTTTTTTTTTGATTGAGAAGGTCTTCAATATTGTTGTTTTGTTTGCGAATTTTTCGATAAAACGTCACACTATGGTTGGTCCAACATTGTTGGTATTGTTTTTCTTTATGGGTGTATGAAGGCAAAGTGGGTCTAGTCTTTGACTATTTCTCGCCCAACTGCGATTGCTAAATTGTCACGGCTAGACTTTCACTATTGCTATTAGTTTTTTGGATTTTAGAAGAGATTTTCTCAACTTAGGATGCAGATATGTAATAATAATAATGAAAGCTTCCACGAATTTAATAGATGTTTTTTTTAATGGATTGTAGCGGCCAGCTTGGTCTTGTATGACGTTACCTGCTTGAGGAAAATTAATGGAAAATACATGATTTGGCGCACTATTACAATTTATTAATGGGCGGCATTTGGAGGGTAGTCAAAGTTTTTGACTAGATTTGGTGTGGAATTTGTGTGAAAATGACTAGAAATGAGGTGAAAATAAGGGAGGAAGCCAGCTGATGGCGTATCAAGTTATTCAACAAGATATTTATCTATCTATGTCATATATTTTAGATTATTTAAAAAACTATACCTTCGGTTATTTAGTACATTAAATGTATACCTTCAAATTCGATTTAATGCATAAGTACATATTTGACCTCAATCAATAGTTGATTTTAATTTTTAAAATGACCAAATTATTTGCAAGTAAAAGAGAAAAAATAAAAATTTTCAAAAAAAAAAAAAAAGACAAAAGTAAAAACACACAAAACACTCACTTTTAGGGTATTGTATTTATTTTTGAAGTCAAAAACCTTATTATAAAGTTTTTTTAAGTTATTAAAGTTCTTTTATTTTTCAATTTAAAGGTGTTTTGGACAATTTCTTAAATCAAAGTAGAAGATTGATCTATAAAACATATAAATTTATATATTAAACTTAATTTGAAGATATACATTCGATGAAATAAAAAACCAAACGTATAGTGTTTGAATAAACGTAAAATACATGGTATAGAAAGGCAAATAACCCTTTTACATTTGCAACAAAATAGTTTTGAGGGAAATAATACTAATTTTCAAAGTGGATGGGGAAATTAATTGGAATTTTAGTCTGAACTAGCAAAAAAAAAAAAAAAAAACCGCACATTGCAGCGTGAAATACTGTTGTGTTATACAAAAAATTGAAAATTGTTGTAACATAAAATTAGTTTATATACATATATACAATGACGGAGCCAGGATTTATTAGCAGAGGGACCAATTTTTTTTTTTATCAATATTATATTAACATGTATATATATGGAACAGTTCTTATTTATTAATTTAATTCATGACTTATTGACATATGAAAGTATTAATATTATATCTAAGTACGAATACATATTAATATTTGTAACATACTCAAAATGTTTTACAGAATAACAATTCAAAGTATATGGGTCTAATCCAAATTACATAAGTCAAATTCGACTAAGAATAGTTGGCTCAGTCCATGTCAACCTAGTTCAGTCTTTCATTCATGTATTTGACACATGTCAACATAATGCCCTAGCACATGTCTATAAGTTCTTTCATTGTGCCTCGAAGCTTTGATTTTTGAGCTCTCTCTCAACACTTCCCCTTCTCTCTAATTTTCTAATTTTCTCCTTTCTCTCTAGAATTTTCTCTGAAGGTTATTCTTCATTTTTTTCTCTTCTTAGTTTTCTAGATCTTTTCCCTTGTTTCTTCTTAAACACTTGAATCTCATCCACAACCCCTAACTATTTTTATTTATTTTCTTTCTTTTTTTTTTTTGTTTTCTATAGATCTAAAATACCATCACCTGAAAAAAAAATACTTCTCATCACTTTCTTAGAAGGTTCTCAGACAGAAATATGAGTCTAGAATCACTCAACTATGGATTTTCATGCATTTTGGCATCCTTAGTGATGCGAGGATGTTGATTGAAGAAAAAATTCGTCTAAGTAACTTTAATCATAGTGTCGGCCTTTCAGATATGGGTACCAGTCTCAGTGTGATGAGAAAAAGAGCATGTGCTATTGAGTCGAGATATAACAAATGTAGGCAACCGACTTGTGAGGGTAAGTTGTCATTCACTTGGATTTATGTTAGTCATTAGGGAGGATAAAAATTCATTTCTGCAATGGATGACCTCCAAGCTACTCTTCAGAACTATCCTAGTAGATATGTCCAAAGTGTAATTTTTAAACTCTGGCCTAAATTCTATGCAAAAAAACAATACCTTAAGAATTTGGCATTTAAAGACCCTGTTTTCCACTACTGAACTCATGAACTCATAAACACAGAGTAAGATATAGTTTATGTAACGATTGTCAATTTATGAGAAGCAAAAAAAAACAAAAAAAAAAAAAAACAAAATAACAGTATAACAAGATTCAATAAAGACTTATTAAACATTTATTAATAACACAACAAAATAACATGTCAACATAAATTTCAAAAGAGAATTATACACATTAACTTCAGGACAAAAATAGAATATATCTAAAATCAAAAGCACACATTAATGAATAATAGAACAACCTATTATAAGATAACATAAATATTAATGCAATTTTCAATCATCAATGAACACAGAAGAAGTTGGACATAGACAACATTAATAATACCTGGAATCGATTGAGAGTTGCTTTAAACAAAGCAGTATTAGCCATGGAAATATCAACGAAGAAAATATACTAAAGATAGTGAAGAAGACAACACAGTCAATGAACTAAGACAAAATGGATGAAAGAAAATAAAGTATGAACAAAGAATACAACAATACTTATAGAGAAAAAAAAAAAAGAAACAAAAACAGACAATCTGGAAGCAACAACAATAAGATATGTAAAAGGAAAATTAAAATAAAATTTTAAAAAAGCAAAAACTAAAGTAACACACCCATATTTTTTAAGTATTTTTTTGCAATTAATTATAATTAAAAAATAAACAAACAAATAAAATCAACTCAACTATATATAAGAGAGACTCAATCAAATATAACAGGACCTTTTATCAGAATGCGTGAAAATAATCACAACATCAATAACTCATCAAATACATCTGCAAAAAGTGCAATAGATCACTACTGTAGATAACCAAATCATCAACCTAAGCTGATTAAACTTTTGCTTTTTTTACTAAATGTATAAGAAATTGCAATATCAGTAAACTATTAAACAATCATCAACCGAAGAAGACAAATCACCAATCTAAACACCATAAATCATCGTCAACATCATAAATATAAATCAAATATCATATTAATAAAAAAAAGTATAGTTTTTTTTCTTACATAATAGGAGTAACACCTTCTCAAAGAAGATCCAATCAGACAAATTAGAAGCTTCTTCTGAAGGAAACAACAAACTGAAAAAAAAAAAAAGAGTGAAGAAGAAAAATTTCCTATAAAAAAAGGATCAGTAATAAATTGAACAAAAACTAAGATAAAAATTTCATTTGCATCTAAAACTGTAAGAAGAATTTCAATGTTCTCAGCTCCTAAACAAAGTGATCAGGGTTTCTATAGAAAAGGAAATGACAAAGGGCCCTGAACAAAGAGGAGAGGAAGGAATAGTGAACCAAGGGTAAAAGCGCAAAATTACATAGTAAGGGCTAAAATGACCAAAAAAACCACCACCAAGAACAAAACAAAGGCTAATAAGGGTAAAACAGAAAACACACACCAAAAGCTGTACAAACTACAGCGTTTTCAATCTCTTCCTTAGTATATATTAATAATGCAACAATTTCTCACTTTGGAGATTGGAGGATTGAAAATAACATTGCAGGAGGGTCCCACTTGAAAAACTTTTATGTTGTGTTCTTCGATAATAAACATTTTACTCTTCTCATGCCTAGTTATTAAGGAAAAAATTCGGGTGATGTCACTTTTTGGTCTCCACCCAAGTTAAATATATTTTTTGA
>CAMOHE010029369.1:0-11934 GCA_946598075.1 Artocarpus hirsutus | reverse complement strand
GTGAAACCTGGTAATGGTTAACTATGGTATCCACAAGAGATGATCATAATAAATCTCATAATCTGGAATATGATGAAAACTAACTAACCATGCAGGTTTAATGTGGTAAGAATAAAACCTTAAGGTGAGTAATGGTTTTCCCTACTGAGCATGTTGTCGCTCATCCCTGTTATATTCATCTTTTCAGGATTCACTAAGTGTGAGGTGGCTACAAGAAAAATAGTTGGAGAAGCTATGTAGCTATATTACGTTGAGATTGCTTTGAATGCAAAGAATGATCTTCATGATAATGTAAGCATCTATTGTTACTTTCTGTGACTGTATTAAGATTTGTTGAGGGTTGAAATGATGATGATGACAGTTGTATATTATTAAAATTTAAGGTGCTACATTAAACTGTGGTTTATTTATTTGATTATGTTTTTATTTTAATTTAAGAGTTTTTATTTAAGTCCCGGGCAAATTACTTTGATGATTTGTATTTTTTTTCTAATCTTTATTTTATTTAATAAAAACTGTTAACCCCCACTTAAGGGCGTTACAGCAACGCTGCCAACGCACAAGAGTAGAAGAAACTAAGTGCTCATAATATATAGGGTGGAGTTGAGAGAGACTTAATATGTGCTTTCGATGTGGGAATTTTGGGAGGTGAAGTAAAAACATAATAAATAAATAAATAAATAAGCCTACCATTTGATGCCAAACGCTAATTTAGTGTGGTGGTGGAAAGAGGAATAAAACACCCCTTAGGTGCAAGGTTCGAATCCTTGTACCTATAAAATTTGAAATTTTTTTTTTTATTTTCAAATGAGTAAAAGAACCATAATAAATAAAAAAAAGGAGCTCATTTAACATTGGATGCTTATCCAATGTAGCGGTGACAAGATTAACAACATACCCTTCAGGCGCAAGGTTCGAATCCTTGTACCTGCAAATCCAAATTTTTTTTTTGTTTTAAGATCTTTTTTTTGTTTTAAGCTTATATTATTTAATATATAAATATATATTTGTTGATTGATTTTATTGATATTTTAGTGGAAACATTGGTTTAAAATTGGGGTATTTTTCATATAATTATATTTTGCGTATAATCACTTAACTTAAAAAACTTTAAAAAAGGTTTTTTTAATTGGCTTAAATTAAAAATTAAGGTTACATATCCTCGGTATATATTTTAATAATAATTAATAGAAAGAATGGTTTATAAAGTTATAAAACAGATCTTAAACTTAATTAATTAGTTTCAACAACCTATTAGCTTTGATTACAAATTTTATATTCTATATTTTCTTATATTTTATTTAAATAAATATACTTGAAATATATTTTTTTTACTAAATATTATAGTTATTAAACGCGCTATAAACATGCGAGTCGTATCGTGTCGTGTTGACACGTTTAATTAAGCGTGTTAAATGTGTTAGTACGAATCTAACATGTTTATTTTCGTGTTATTCGTGCCAACCCATTTATGGATCAATTAATATACGTACGTTCCAAACTCATTTATATCGTGTCAATTTCGTATCGTGTCATCGTGTCGTGTTTGAAATTGCCGACTCTATAATATATCCATGGAATTTAACCAAAAATTTTCTTGAATCCTCACATACTTTTGAAATAACAAAAATCAAAACAAAAACCACATAAACTTAAAATTTAAAATTTAAAGAATTAAAACTTACCCAAATGAAAAGTTGGTGCTTCTAGCCTTCCAAGGCTCATTTGAAACTCTTTCCTAGACATTTCTCATATAAAAATACTTTGAATCAACTTTCCTTCCTTAACCCAAGAAAAACCCTAAGAAACCTTGAAAAAAGTTAAGGTTTTTACCTTAAACTTGGTAAAATTCGTTGAATTTTGCTTCTTGAACTTAATTGGGGCTAATTTTGCAAAGATATGAAGTTGAAAAATTTTGGGAAGGTGCTTCAATGGCTATCGGTTTTGGAAAGGAAGAGAATGAAAGATTTTTGGCTAAATTCACATTTATTTCATGCTTATCCCTTAGGGTGCCTCACCAAGTAATCATTTGGTTTACTCAAGGTAGCTTGGTGTGATTAGGCCACCTTTCATGGCATGGTGGTCCAATGAAATTCTAATGGGCGTCCACTTGGTGGGCCCCAAAAATTTACACTGTGTAATTTTTCACCACACAGTATTTTTCTTATATTGCCATGGTAAAATCAATGCAAAACATATTCTTAGACTGTATAAAATATTTTACTTGCCTTTGGTTTATTTTTGGAGGCCAAACATAACATTTCCTATATTTATGTTTTCACTTAGCAGTATACTAATACCGCATTGGGCCCCCTTTTTATACTGATTTAGGGTTTGGTGGGCTCTACATCTTATTTATACCATAATTACCCATCTATTTATATCACAATTTTATAATTAATTATGATATAAAATTCATTTTATAGATATTATTTACAAATTCATGAGTATTTAAACTCATAAAATATGTCTTAACAATATCTAACATTGCATCACGTTCGTAGATGAATTTTTGATTAATACTACTTATTTATACATTATTACAATTTTTACAAAAATACAATTTTTAAGGGTAAATTTTTTAATTAAACCCAATTAAATATTAGATTTTATTAATGAATTTCCCTGGTCATTACACTTTTATTAATAAGCCCTAAATTATTTCATAAAAACTATAAAAATAAATACAAATAATGCCACAAAATAAACAAGTCCACATATATGCTTTTCTGGATAAGTTTTGTTTAATTTTTTGTTTTAATTTTATATAATAGGTTTGTAAAATTAATTTGGGATTTGTTAATAAAAGGGTAGAAAGGAAATTACACGTTACAAAACACAAGTTCAGAGCACCAAAATGAATTTTTTAAAACTGCAAAGTACCATTTTAATATTTTCTAAACAACAAAGTATTAGTTTGATATTTTATTAAAATAAAAGTACCAAAATGATAAAAACTGAAAAAAAAATATCAATGGCTAATCTCAATGAGAGTCCTTATTTTTTAATTTTTTTTTACTTTAGCCATTTCTCAAATAATTATTTACAATTTTACCACATAAATAGGAACTAAAATACAAAATAATTAAACAATTAAATGAGATGTCAATAATTTATAAAGGAATAGCCAAAAGAACGAGAAAATGAGACAACACATTTCAATTCAATCTCATAAATAATCTTTGAACTTTATATTGAATCTTATTTTTGGTCTTGACATTTCAAATGTTCTAATCTAATCTCAACTTTATCTCAAGGTAATAAAGTTAGTCCTTCCCTAAGCCAATAAGTGAAAAATGAAGAAAGATAGTGCCTGATTTGTGCAAGTGGCTATTGAATTATTGAAGTTGGTTGCAATTATCCTTAAAGCCGTTGCAAACTATATAACATGCATTTACCATTCTTTAATCAAATGAAATATACTAAGAACAAAAAATGAATAGCATCCTAAGCCCTTTTTCAAGCACTTAATTTTACCTTAATAGCCTCTCGACAAAGTAAACATATAGCACGTGAACGCCGGCCCTTTTCTTTTATAGATACTTGGGTTAATTTAACGTTAGAGTTATATTTTAAGTGCTATTATTATTTATGTTAAATAAATTATTAGTAATGTCACAGGTGACGGCCACAGGGGATCAATATGCTCGGGATATTCATGTCAAAAATAATGATAAGCTTAACATATTTATTTTTTTAAAGAGTTTCAACTTACTCTAAATTTATAATCTTTATAATGCTCTAGAGTTATGTATGCCCTAGAGTTATATTCTTAATGATGACAAGAATTTTATTGCATATTTTCTTATTTCTATATTTATGATGTCATAATAATTATATGTGTAACATTTTTATTATGGCATTAAGCAACTAGATAATATAAAGTGTCAAAAAAAATAATGTGTAAATTAATATTTTTTGGGGGTCATGTGAGCAAGCATTATTGTTGTATATAAATAATTAGGTGTTATAATTATAATATATAATATATATTATATATTATTTTATTTTATTTTATTTTTTATATATTGAAATATAATCATATAATATATTATATTAAGATATTAAATTATATTATATTATATATTAATATGTACACGGTTTTGGCGTGGCATGAACAAAAAAAAAGAAAAAAAAAACTAATTACATTTAGATTAAAATTAGAGTTTTCTATACTCGTCTAATCTCTTTTCTCTCATAAACCTATAAATATACCTTTAAGCCACTAAAATCTTCACTCTCTTATGCTCTGATTGGTATGAGTGAAAAGTGGAGATTAAGAAAACATTAGAAGGATTTTGAGATGGATTTTGATATGATGGGGTGTTTAGTAGAAAAGAAATTAGAATGGAAAGGAAAATGGGTGAAAGAAATAGCATATAGGTCCCACTAAAATTGATCTCTCTAAATATGGATGGATTTTGTGAGGGAAAAGTTTGACAACAATACAAAGAAAGTGAAGTTACCAATGTGTCCTTCTTTTCCATCAAAATTCCAACAAAAAATTTGGACACCAAATTAGGAAAAGAGCTAAATAATATTTGGGCAAATATTAATTGTATTAATAGTAGTTTTTCCATTCCTTTGGTTTTCTTGCAATACCAAACAAGAGAAAATAAAATTATTTTCTTTCCGCCTTCACATACTAAACAAGTAAAGGGAAAATCAAAACATTTTCTTTCCCTACAATTTTCTTTCCTTCATAGTTTTTTCTTCCCTCCTATTTTCTTTCCTTCTTACCAAATGCAGCATTAATTTCCAGCAAAAAAAAAAAATTATCTCCCTTGCCCCCTCTCAAATTCACATTCATAAGTCTCCACATCTCTCTAATCCTCAAAGCCAAAAATTCATTGCTCTTATTTTCTTTCAAGCCAAAGTAGAAGAAATTCTTTTTGGAGATTTTATATGCAAGTCTTCGTATTTCTTGAAGAAAACATATAAATATAAGGTATGGTTTAAAGGTTTTTATGATTTTGAATTTTTATGATTGATATGTATTATCTTGTGACAAACTTCATTAGAAAAATTGTTCTTTATGTTATGAATGTGCATACATGTATGTTTGTATGAAAAATTGATTATTTTGTTTATTACTTTGATTATAACAATGTTATTATATGTTTGAAAGCATTTATGTTTATATGATATCATGAAATTTCATGAAAATAAGGTTTTGTTATTGGAGTGTGATATGAGAATTTTAGGGTTTTTGGGTTGTCAGCAAAATTGTCGGTAACGTTTTGAAATCAAATGATTTTATTTTGTAGCAGTTTTTGGATATGTTGTGTATATATATGTTACAAATGTCTAGGATTTTTTATAAATTTTCATTCAAAATATTTTTAGGGTTATGAGCTTTCATTCAAACACTGCTCACGAAATTTTATTTGCTAGCAAATTTGTATTTATGTCTTATAGAGTCCGTTTTATGGGACAAAAAGTATCTTTTGATTCTATAAAAAGTTATACATCATTGTTGATATGCTAATTAAATGTCTGTAAATTTTTAGCTTCAAATCCTTAATATATTTTAAGATAAAATTCATTGATTGCCAAGTACTCAATGGTTATAAATGTTTGCCTGATATACTCTATGTAATTCGTGAGATGATAAATTATAATGTAAATGTGTTTTGCATGATTTATTATTTTTTTAACTTTTATTTATATGTTAAACATGTCACATAAAAATTTCAAACAATATCATGTATATTTGATTTTATAAAAATATCAGAATGAAACGTATTCGCTGCTTAATATGTCTGGTGTTAATATTAACTCTAAATTTGAACGTATATTTTGAATTACTTTGAATTTATTTGAAGCAAAATTTTGGATATGTTATGATTTTATGTGTTTATTATGTGTCGTAATATTTAAAAATTATTTTATGGCATAAATAATTTAATCCATAATTTTTAATTACGACTGCTCATTATCTAGGCTTTGCTGGTAGATTTTGTAGTATTGACTATGTGATTCATTTTAATTATCCAATGAAATTTTTATGGCTAAAGAAAATTTAGAAATAATATATATGTGGTAGCTTTATTCCTGTAAATTTTTATGCTCTAATTGAATGTAAATTGAAAGATATAGGGTTATAAATCCTCAAAGGTCAGCCAGTTTTATGACTAGTAGATTTACTTGAATGTATTAGAAAATTAGAAAAAAAGATATTTTGGATTAATATTTTCAAGAGAAAAAAATTTGAGTGATGTTTATTTACGTTAGCTATGTTATAAAATAATTTTTACATTTTATTTATGCCTATAAGTCGAGATTAATTTTTCTAAGTGATTAAAGGTCAAGTTTTTTGTCTCTATGTTTCTTGACTCTAAATACATGTTTGTGACTCAAAGATGTTTTATTTCATTAAGAATAATGTATGATGATGTAATATAGTATTAAATGATATCATGAACATGAATATTAATTTCGTGTATTATATGAATGATTGACATGAACACTCTGAAGAGCGAGCACATCGAGAACCGCAGCAATGTTACCCGATTTAGGGTTTAATAAGCAAGCAAGTCAAGTAAGTACTTTCACACTTGCAACATGATAAAAGTTTACGAAAAAGTATTGAGAATTATTTAATGATAATTATTTAAGTTTGTTTTTACATATTGTCTTCTCATAAAAACTCTTGTTACAACTTAAACGTTTAACATATGTTTTAATGACGAGGTACGTTAAAAGTACATATATATATATATGTATCACTTAATTAAGCATTACATACTCTATGTTTATATTTATGATATCCCGTAATGTTTGGACTTGTCATGTTTGGTCTGGGACTAGCTATCTCACTCATTTCATGACAGTGCACTTATAATATTAATGGTGTAACGCTTAGGCCCCTAAAGATAAAATGAATGATGTTTTAATATGGAAGTTTAAATAAAAAGATATGTTCTATATAAACCTATACCTGGCACACTACTATGATTGCGATTACAATGTTATGTAATAATTTTTATGAAATGATTTATATTGTAAGATAGGAATGTGTACTTACTAAGTTTATGCTTACTTAGTTTATATTGTGTTGCAGATTAAACTCAAACAGAATTTATCATATTATGTTCCATATTTTTATTTATTTAAGATTCAATTCTATTTGTGATATGTTTTTTTGAACTTATATTTTGTTGAATGTAATTTGTATTTTAGATTTTTAGTATCTTAGGTTATTTATTAAAGAATACATTGTATAGTTTATTTCTTCGAATTAGTCTCAATTAGTTGTTTGATTAGAAGTCAAGAATGCTTGCATTATATGCATGATTTTGTATTTGCTATATATATATATATATATATACATATATATATTTTTTGTAAATTAACTTTTTTGCAGGTGATCGGTTAGTCGAATGCCTTAGGTGTTCCATCGAGCTAACCGAGGAGGAAAAGTTAAATCCAGTAAGTGGTTTTGTAAAAAAAAAAAAAATTGCATGTGTAATGGATATATTTCCTGAGATATTTCTGTGAATGTTGTTAATTGTTTCAAACTTTTTATTGGTAATTATTAAGTTTAACAATTAAAGCAACATTCTCTGTAGCGTCCATGATATGGGGCGTTATATCTATTCTGTCAAGATTTATAATGCTTGTGCAATATAAGGAATAATTTTGTCATACTATGTTGCTTTAAATTAGAGACTAAAATAGAATTAAGGATTAAAATAGAATTAAAATAGAATTAGTATAAGGAATAATTCTGTCATACTATGTTGTTTTATCAAGATTAATCTTACAATTCAAAAATAAATATTAGGTTTCAATCTAGGATTCACTTTTTCCTCTTTTTTCCTTTGGGAAAATAAGCACCAGTAATTCTATAATTATAGAAGAAGATTTTAGCTTTAGATTTTGTTATTAAAGCTGAATATGATTACAAACAAAGTTACCCATGTGAAGAGGCTTCAATGGGTATAGTTTAAACTTTTCATTCTTTGCATTTAGGGTTATTAACACTAATAATTCATTTAGGGTTATTAATACTAATGACCTCTAAACTTTAAGATCTCATTCACTTTATTTCTTTAAACTTTGAAAATCACTGGTTTTCCTTGTAAACTTTTAAAACTCCTCATTTGTCCCCTGAATTTCAAAGATTACTATTTTTCTTTATTTCAAAGCTCTTCATTTTGTCACCTATTTTTTGATTTTGCGTTCAAATAGATAGGATTAAGCCTACGTATTTCGCACATAGATTACCTGTAAGGCAAAAATAAGTTTTTATCACTCTTATGTTTTGTTTCATGTTTACACTCACATTAAACATTTTTTTATTTGCTCTCATTTAAGAAGGATTTGTGTGAACATTTTTTTCGATATTGTTTACTGAAATCTTCTCATCTTTAATGCATAACTTATATTCTTTAACATTCAAATTTAGATATCGGCAAATAGTATTGACTTATTAAATGAGTTACGTGATAAAAATGTAAAGAAATGTATAGGCAAATCCTTCTTATTGAGAAGTAAGATAAAATCAAGTAAGAGTGTAAAGATGAAACAAAACTTAAAAGTGGTAAAATTTTATTTTTGTCTTTACAGGTAACCTATGTGCAAATTACGTTGGCTAAATTCTATATATTTGAACTGAAAATCGACAATTTAAGAAACAAAATAAGGAGCTTTAAATGTTTACGGACAAAATAGTAATTTTTAAAATTTAAGAGGCAAAGTGAGAAGTTTTAAAAATTTGAAAAATAAAATAATAATTTTTAAAGTTTAAAAAAAATAAATATGATTATTAAGTTTAGGGACATTAGTGTTAATAATCTTGGGTTTAAAAACGCCTCCAGTGTGGTTTCCAAAAGCACCATGTTTTAAAAAGGGAATCTTAAGGATGCGACTTTATCATGTGAGAATTCTGTCACGCTAATAGGAGGGGTTAAACTTTTGCCATTCAAGAATGTCAGTTAAAAGGTCAACAAAGGTTGTTGTCGTCGGTCTTTTTTCTATAAAAAATGTCCTCATCGAACACCAACATTCACACTTGAGTAATATACTGGATTATCGATGGCAATCTACCAGATTATGCATGTTGCGAGATAAATAGTGACAACAGACCATTGCTAGCAACAGACAACCAATTGTCGGGGTATTCTTCTATATTAACATCGGCAATGTCAGCAATAGCATCATGTCACCGTTTCAATACAGAAAATCAATCATCAGACAACATTGGTCAACAAAGTAATCTGGTAGATAAGCACGAGTAATGTACTAGAGTAATCCACTAGATTACTCGTAATCCACTAAGTTAATTCACGTAAATCAACAGGAAAAGACACAAAAAAGCACCAAGTTACTAAAATATACACAAAACTTCACACCAAAACATTATAATACCAAAAGAGTTATACCAAAACATCATATTACCAAAAAAAATTGCAAAAAACCACATCCTCAGAATATTTGGAAGACACAAAAAATCATTAAAAAAAAAGAAAGGAAGAAGCAATGACCTTCTATTTGTGTAGCTTAGATCTCGTCAGCAGCTTGCTTGCACTGCTCTGTGATCTCGTCCTCGTGCAGCTCGAATCTCGTCAACGGCCTTCACACACCATTAAATGTCAGTACTTGATTTTTATAGATATGTATTGTGTTATGTTTACATACACAGAGCCTCAACTAAAAATCTAAAAGTAAATCTTATAGTCCTTAAAATTTTTGTTTGGGTTTTAGCCTCCACTAAAAAAAGATTTTTGGCTCCGTCATTAGTCTTCACCGACCACACCATGGGAGGAGACCTATATCAATTTCTCCACACGGAGCTCAGCGTTGGTGAGCTTGTTTGTGCCATGGCGGAATCTGAAAAAAGCAAGAGCAAAATGGAGAGAGAGAGATTTGAAAATAAAGGGCAAGAGTTAGAGTCAGAGTTTGAATAACAGAGAACATAAATGAGGCGTAATTGGATCATTTGAGATAGTTGTTCAAGACAGCATGAAAGGTCCAATGGTAAGATTAAAACACAAAATTTAGCAACTAAAATACTTCATCTAAATTTCTCAATTCCTAACGATTGACCTTGAAATTTTAGGGCACACATAAAAGGGGGAATTTTTATAAATGACATATTTTAAGATTTACTTTTTATAATTATTACACATGTTTATTTGTAGCATAACCTAATATGGAATATAAATTATTGTGTAAGATAAACTTTTTTAAACGTGACATAAATAAACGCAACTTTTAAAAATGCTCTATAACATGTAATTTTCTCAAAGAGAAACTTGGCTGTGCAAAAACACCCAATGACAAAGCTTATTATTTTAGGTTTATTGTTCCCTTCTTTAGAGAATTAGGGAATATGCTTTGCTTAACTCAGGTATTTAGTTTTTAGATGTTTTATTAGAGTTTTGTCCCTCTTAAATTGTTATATAAAGAAAAAATGGGGCAAGAATTTTATAATATTTCAAAAAAGCATAAATTTTTGGGCTCCTTCACTAGAAGGATATTTTTATATTTTGTTAATAGAATGGAGAGGAGCGAATAGTGTACATACATCAAGCGAATTATTTTAACCTCAGGATTAATGGACATTAAGCCAATATTTAAACCACTTGGGAGTGAGTTTAATACTGTTAGACTACTACCTTTAGTGGGTTAGGCCCAACGCTGAGGCAAGACCTGGGTCTAAGGGCCCTGTAGCTTGTGCTTTTCTTTTGGGCTCTTTATAGGTATGCCCAAAAAAAGGGATTAATGGGACATGTGGCATTTTTTTATTTGTAGAGTTAAAATATGTCTCCCGTCTATGAATATTTTTTATATGTCTCAATGCGTATATATAAAGATGTTAATGATCTTAATAATAATATTGTTAGTTTTCATTTATTTTTTAGAATAATGATAATATACCTATTGAAGGTTTTAAATAGATTATGATATCATTATATAAAAAAACTCAAGAATTAGGGTATTTGTTATTTAAATTCAAATTAAGATTTAAAAAACAATTTTAAAATTCTCTCAGGTAAAAGATGAAATTTTTGTACCAACAAATTGATATCTAAAATATCATTAAAGTAATGATATGCCATCTTTTATAGTTTTTTTTTGCAATCTAATGAAATTATCGACTTTGAATCAAGAATTAGGGTATTTGTAATCGTTGTGATAATGGGAGCTTCAAATCAGGAACATTGAAAGAGATAGAGATTGCACTAGTAAAATCGATTCCAAATTGTGACTTGAAAGCTAATCCACACATTGAGAACAAGATACAAATGTTGAAAAAGCAATATGGAATAGTATATGACATGTTGAACAGAAGTGGGTTTGGATGGAATGATTTAAAAAAATGTGTGAAATATGAAAATGACCAAGTGTGGTTGAATTATGTTTAGGTTGGTTGGTTCTTTGCCTTATATTTTTAATGTTCAAATTACTAGTATTTTTTTAATGAGAATTAATTACTATATATTGCACTATCTTGTAGAATAACAAGGATGCAGAAGGCTGGAGGAACAAGAGTTTTTCAATTTATGAAAGGTTGGCTAATATCTTTGGAAAAGATACAGCAATTGGTCGGGGAGTGGAAACACCAGCAGATATGGTTGATCATATGGATAAAGAAGCTGATGATGCTATAGAAAATGATGATACAAGGTCAGTGAATCAAACGGAGTCTAGATCATCTAATCGGAAGAAAAGATCACGCTTAGATGACGAAATGTTGGAAATTGCATCCTCATTCAAGAAAATGTTTGAGCAATCATTTGAGCAAATGAGACTAATTAGTGAGCGACTTGTTCAAGAAAATGGAGATGGAAAGGACATTGCTTTGGAGTTGAAAAACATGGGACTCTCAGATGAGGATTAACTCGATGTCTTGACATACATTTTAGAGAAACCACAATATGTGGCAACATTTATGTCGATTGATGCATCATTGCGTTGGACATTTGT
>CAMOHE010029366.1:35660-51877 GCA_946598075.1 Artocarpus hirsutus | reverse complement strand
TATTTGCATTGTAAAACAAATCAAATAATAAACACATCTACATAAACTTTAAGTTCAAAATAAAAGAATATTATATTTTGAATTTTATAAATATTATGTTACATAATGTTATATATATCAGTTATATAAATTATATATGTAGCTAAGAAAATTTGATAAAATGAAATGGGACAGGTATACAAGAAATAGGATCGGTGACCTTCAAATCCATCCTTATCTCGTAATGTGTGTGGATTAAACCTTCACCCCTTTTAAAATCAGATTTTCCTTGCTCCATTTAAGACTTATTCTTGTGGATAAATAAATTCATGGATAGAATTATCATCCATAGTCCAATATTGAGTGACATATTTGCACCGATATATGGTGTTTAGCAATACATATACCTTCCAACATTGTTTGCTTACAATGTAAAAATGATAAGCTCATGTATGTGTGGCCATGCAAGGTGGAAATAAATCTTTATTTTTCAAATTTTGATAAGAAAAGGAGCAACTTACAAGAATGCCCTCAAAATGAATCACCTTATAAAAATGCCTTCTAACAAATCACTTATTAAAACGACCCCTTTATTAGAAATTGGGGATTTATTAAAAGGCCAAGTTATCCTTCCTCCAGAAATAGAACCTGCTAGATTCCGTCGTAGAACCTACCAAGTTCCGTCGTGGAACTCACCAAACTCCGCCGTGGAACCCACCGGAACCAGTCTCTAGTCTCCAGTCACCAAAGGAAGGGCCAAATTGTAACCTGTCAAGTTCTAACTTGGAATTGACCAAATTCCAACTTAATTTTTTTTCGAAACAAAGAAGTGTTAACCACCTCCGATCATCAGAGCGAAGGCCAGGTTATAACCTGTCAGATTCTAACTTAGAACCTACTAGATTCTAACTTAATTTTTTTGAAATAAAGAAGTGTCAATTGCCTCAAATTGTCAACACAGGTGTCAAGTTGTAACCTTCTAGGTTCCAACTTGGAACCTATCATATTCCAAACTAGTTAAAACCCGCTGGGTTTCAACATAGAACCTGCTAGATTTCAACACGAAAATTGCCAGATTTTGCCTAAAAAATCATCGAAACTAGCCAGAACTCATCAGAACTTTGTAGAAAAAAATTACAACAAAAAAAAACAACAAAAACAAAAACAATAAAAACAAAAACAAATCTACAAAAAACACTTGCAAGCTTCAAACTCAATGACCAAATCTGGATCGCTCACCAACAAGAAATTGGGCAAGACCTTCAAGAAACAGAGTAACTTGATACAGAACATACCACCCAAACAGATTCACTTAAAACTTGAAAAAACAAAAAAAAAAAACTTAAGAAATGAGATTTGCAAATCTGACTACAAAGTAAACCTAAATCTGAAAATAAGAATCTTGCAATTTTCAAAGCCAAATCTCCATTGCAAGCTCGTGACGCTAATGACGACGTGATTTGAAGAGCCAACAGGCAGATCGGAGTTTGCTGAGCCGCCTTGTGTTTGACGGTGAAATAAACTCTGATCGCAATCTTCGACAGTGAACCTTGCGACGCCAAAGGTCGCAATGCCAAACCAAATCTCCTCTGTCGCTTCTCCACTATAGATCTCGGGCTCAAACTTTCTTGCGATGCCAAAAAAGAGAATAGACGCCATTGGATCCTCGTCAGGCATCGCACTCGGAGGAGAGAGAGTAGGAGAGAGAGATTGCTAAGTAGAGAAAGGGTGCGAGGCCGAGAGAAAGAAAGCAGAAAGGAAGGATGCTGAGGAGAGAGAAAGAGAGGAGAGAAAGGCATGTAATGTGTAATTAGGGTTTCTGATTTTGTGAAGTGTGATAAAATGGACAAAACAATAAATGTGAATTTAGTATTTTAAAAAATAAAATAACGTAAAAGGTAGATTTGAAAAGACAAAAGTGTGAGAGCAATTTTAATAAGTTAGTGTTATTTGAAGGGTATTCTATTTAATTTCTTTAAGAGAAAATGTGGCTTTCACGATTGCATAAAATTTACCTCGCGTGAAATGCTTTAAGATTTTATTGTTTTATTTATTATGATTTAGAAACGGTAGCGATTGTTCCATAGGAAACAAAAAAAATAAGATTGACGATTGTTCTTAGCATTATTCTTTTTTTGTCTTGTGCTAACACTGCTAATTATGTTGATGTTTTTGTCTCTGTCTTGGATGGATTGAATGTAGCCCAAAAAGATAAATAGCACGTAACATCTAACTGAAAAAAAATGCTAAAGGCCTTTCAACGACTTGCCTTTGTGCTCCGACATGTCGTTTTCGTCCCTTCAATAAGTATTTCATGCGATATGCCCACATCAGTGGGGCCCTAGGTAAAGTTTGTTAAAACTTAATCTACATGTGATTAGAATTTCTTTTTTTTTTTTTTTTCAAATTTCAGTGTTAGTGAGGTCGTAAGGATAAGAAGAAAATTTTGTTCTAACTAATACGTATACTTTAATTCTAACCGTATTTATTTCTATTGTATTATGTGTGACCATATTCCTGAAATTATCACCTCCTACTTGTTTATTTATATCGAAACATTGAATCACACCTTGACCAAAGTTAAAGAGGGTTTACGTAAAGAGCTTGGATCAAATCCTAGGTAGTTTGGTTGTGTAAGACTTGATTTATCTATTTCTTTTTTTTTTTTTTCTTTTTGAAACGATGTAGTGTATAATTTTGGAAGCAAAGAAAAAGGAAAGAAAACAATTATACCCCCAAAAAAAAAAAAGAACAGAAAGCCAAAAATAAATGCTAAGGTCTAAGACCAACCAAGATAAAATTATTATCAATATTTCTGTAAAATGATCACACCAACATATTTTTGGTCTTTGGAGACCACAAAATATTCAATAAATCAAATACTTTTCAGATAAAAAATGATGATTATTCTTGCAGAAATTTCCGGATATATTTAATATATACAATGGAGTTTAGCCTTTGTTTGGCAATCACGATTTTAACCCTTTTTTACGGCTCTAACCATTTTATTATGAGGTTTTATTTCACAAAATTTAAACAAAAAAAAACTCTAATCATAAAAAACGCTTACAACTACTTTTTAAAACAAACTATAAATATATCAATATTTTCATAAGTTTAATCACTCTTTTCCAATCATCTAGCTAGCTATATTTTTATAAAAACAGTTCTAACTATAAAAAAACTCTAACCACTTTTCGAAACAGATTATAAGTTTAACAACACTGATATTTTCACAAATACAATTCATCCTAGGTTTCATCAAATGGGCATCATCCTCGTAACTCTCAAAAGATGAAAGAAAAACATTGTAATTACGAAAAGAATCGGGGTTTTAGTAGAAGGTTTAACTTCTCATGGGCTTGTTCGAGAAGGCATCTTAAAAATCTGTTTTTGGTTTTTTGAGTTTAAAAATTACTTTTAGAAGTATTTTGGTAATCTGTCAGAGTGCTTTTGCTTGTCAAAAGTGCTTTCTGTCAAAGCTATAAAATATGACCTCTCAAAAAGTATCTTAAAAAAGACTTTAAAACTTGTACCAGAATGTTAATAATACAATATAAACTTAAATATAACATTTTTATAATTTAAAAAAATTGAAATCATTTTGACCCATAAAATCTTTTTTTTAAATATGATTTTAAACACTTATTAAAAAGTTACAACTTTTATATCTCTTATTCAACCGACTAAAACCACAACTAAAAGCTGTGCCAAACAGGCGGAATAACTTGCCAGAAAATTGATTGTGATTATCCTTTTACGAAAGGTTGTGCTCCTTGCATAAATATCTCCACGTCAAAGACCCCATAAATTGGATTCTCACCTACATACAATATCAATTGACAATGACTGGCATAACTTTATTTGTCTCAAGATATAAAAACGTGCCTATGCCTAGAATTTCACGATACCATAAAGAAAGATAAACGTTGAGAGGACTTGCCAAATGGTGATGGATTATAGAAGAGCTAATTATGATATTCACATGTAAGCTTCACTAGGGACATATGAAGTTGACTCTCAATTTTGGAGACTTTCCTTGCCTATTGAAGTAAAAAATCTCTTCTTTGTGGCCCATGTTGTTTAGTATCTTTCATATGGGTACACATCTGATGAAAAATACATTTCCCTTCTTTATCATGTAAAATTTACTAGATTTGATAGTCATTGATCACTAATTGGCATGTGAATTAGAAATCACTGACTTCCTGTTTAGGAAGTTGGCTCGAAAAAAAAAAAAAAAAAGATTTAAGATTGCTGCAGTCTTCCTTCTCATAAAATTGAAATGCTATATTTTTTAAGTTTGAACCATTTGTCAAAAATTGACTTTTTAAACAGCCTATGAGCTAATTATATCACTTATCCGCATAGGAAAGTTTCCTCTTGTAACATATTCTCATTTCTAACTACTCCCCTCCCACCTCACCCCCACCCCCACCCCCACGTCGAATTTTTCTAAAAAAGGTTAGATTTTTAATGAATAAGAAAATGGATTTTGGAGTTAATTTTTTTTATCACTAATAAAATATATTTAAAAAAATGTTTTTTTTTTCTTTTTTGTCACTAACACTCCAAAATTCTTTTAGTAATCATAATAATTACTGATAGTCATGGTGAATTCAATAATCTCGTGGTAATAAGATTAGATTTCTAAGGAATAAGAAAATGCATTTTGGAGTTAATTTTTTTTATCACTAATAAAATAAATTTAAAAAATGTTTTCATTCTTTCTTGTCACTAACACTCCAAAATTCTTTTGTTAATCATAATAATTACTGATAGTCATGGTGAATTCAATAATCTCGTGGTAATTAAATAACAATTATTGGCATGACACTCGAACGGCGAAGTCCATATTTATAAAATATTCATTTACAATCACTATTAAAAAAATAATAACCCTAATCGTTTTAATGGTTCCCTTTTTTATGAGAAATGGGGTCGACACATTAATCATGAAACACGTTCATCGTTAAGATATTTATCTGCTGTTTGATTGAGTGGTGGAAACTATCAATTATAAACAATGTAAAACTTTTACATGCTACAATAACAATAAAAAAATTGCTACAATATAAAACTTTCACATATTAAAATAAAAATGATTCTAATCAATAGTTTCTATCACTTTTTCAAAACATTTTTTTAAACACTTTTTAAGGGGAGTCAGTGGACCAACGATTTGTTGGTACTGCCATAAAATATTGAGAATCAAAAAAGTTACATCTTGAAATATAACTACACATTCTCATTTTATCCAAATTAAGCTCAAAGCACACCCATGCAAACATGTGACACATGGACCACAACATCAGGTAAGAGAAAAAAGATTCAAGCCACCTATCTCCACACCTAAGGCCAGTTAAACAATTATCTCTCTCGTACAGTGTTCTTGAGTTGTGTGGTCGACAACTTTTGCGTTTTTTTTCCTTTTTTTTTTTTTTTGGGATAGCAATTGCTCGTTAACTTTTTCTTTTTCTTTTTTCTTTTTCTTTTTTCTTTTTCGTATTTAAAAATTTTCGTTTCAAAAATCTTTTAATGGTATGGGTCCCAAGTGAAATTAATTGAGAATCGTTTTGTCATTATTTTTTCTTTTGTCTTATTGCTTGTCGTATGTGCTTGTGTGTATATATCAATGTCCTGACGCACGTTTCCTCTTTTGCCTAAACATCACTCACTCATTTTGTTCTCTGTCCTTTTTTTACAAACAAGAAAATATCACAGGACGCTTTTGCCTTAAGTGGAAGTTATGTAAAACTAATAAATGCGCATAAATGATCAAAATTGTCCGAATCAATATGTAGCAGGCTTTTTTTTTTTTTTTTTTAAGGTGTTTAACTAGTAATAGTTATAATTCTTTTTATTGTAATAAAATTTTCATTTTATTATAACATATAAAAATTTTATACTATTTATAACTAAATTTATGGTGTAAACTACCTTCAGCTAAACACCCTCTTAGATTAATTCATTACTAATTCTTATCAATTAAGTAAGAAAAATGGCTGCTATATTATATTTAGCCCTTGATTAAGAGAATGGTTGAAATTATTGATTCTAACTAATATTGGTTTAAAACACTATATATGTTGAAAATTTTACACTGTAACTATCTTTAGTTTACAATATAGCTACAGATAACTTTTTATTATAGACGGTTTAAACTGTAATTTCAACAATAGATGCTAAGCCTTATTGTAATATAGTTGACAAAAAAAGTCAAAACATGAACATGTGAATATAAAAACAATTCAAGGTTTACTATAAATCACTTGAAATCATTGGTAGCTGACGATCTCATCATTTTTCTATTTTATTTTCTCCCTCAAGGAAACCAGTGCAATCCAAATTAAGCATTCTGAAAATGAGATCTTTCTCCATGGATGTTTTAGTTACTTATTTTTTTGAGTTGATTAAGTATATCTCTGTTAAACACGTGGTAAAAAAAAAATAAAGTCCATAAATTGTGATATTTGCACATGTGACGCTTTTGTTTGAACTTAAAAATAGTTACATTATTAAAACGTTTTATTACTACTATAAAATGGATGTTTAACGATACTTTTAATAGGACGAAGAATGTCTAAATGAGACATTTGCGGTCTCAAAAAAAGGTCTGAAATGTTTAGAGAAAATTAAATATTATGCCGTACTTTAAAAGTTATGTCTATGTCATATTTAAAAAGATTTATGCGATATTATTGTTTATATTATATGTTAAATTATACCACAACTAAATATAGATGAATATAGATGCCATTAAAGTAAATCTTAAAATATGTATTTGTGAAAATTCCTTAAACGTTTAGTGCAAACTCACAGATATAAGCCCAAGGGCCTACGACCAAGCCCCATAACGAATGGCTTCAAGCCCACTCCCAGGAGCGTTTTGTTCACTTTATTATTGTTATTATTTGAACTTGGGTAGGGATAGGGTCTGGTGAAGTTTTATTGCTTAGGCTATACTTACAATTATAGTGTATTTTATTTTGTACAAAAAATTTTTATTACAGGTTGCATGGTTGCTTTTCCCAATCAAGGTAGTTTGGAAAAATTTAACAAAAAAGAAAAAAAATTAAAAAAATAATTTTTATTGTTAAACTGAAAATTAAAGTCATATAAGTTGTAAGAATAATTATTCTAAAATACGTTTTTAAGAATTATTCTAAAAAAGATGTAAAAATCACTCACCTCAAAGATAATGTTCATTTTGAAAACTTTGTGAATAAAGAAGTGGAGTGGTTAAAGTTCTCATTAAACATCGAATAATTTTTACTCGAGTAATGCAATTAAAACGGTTGACCGGCTATATGTTAATAGATACTGAAGTATCAAATTTGTGTCACACATATAGATTGATTAAAGGCAAACACGATATATTTTACTGAATTTATCACTGGCCATAAAAAATGAACTTAAATTACCTATCAAATTTTGTTATTAATCAACTACATAATGTCTCGTCATTTTATAAAATCTGAAATTTTTCTAACTACTTTATGGATTTGTGTTCAGGAAATGAGATGAGAAAATGTGATTAGTTTGAGTATCATTTGGGTACCAAAACTTAGACAGTTGATCAAAATCCATAAAAAATGTAATCTTCTCGATTACCAGGGGTTATATACTAAATGTGCTAGAACCAAGGGTGACCGATCTCTGCTTACTGGCATCGGTCCCCAAAGGTAATCTAGTAGATTATAAAATATAATCTATGAGATTATTCTTTTAAAAAAAAAATTGGCCAGCCGCTTGCATTGATGCGGGAGAGTAATTTGGATTATCTTTTATATATGTATAATTTGGGATTGCATTCTTCTTTCTCAATAAAAATTTAAACACAAGATAGTTGCCATATCACTCGGTACCAAAAGTGATTTGGTAAATTATTTTTAGATAACCCAACAGATAATTATGAATTGCAATATACAAACATGAGATTAAGAAGAAGTATCCCAACAAAAATACAGATGATTGCCACAATTATTTCAAGATATATTAATCTAAATCAATTATTTATTTTTCAAAAAAAAAATCAACGACTCAATACTTCACTGAACTAGCAAAAAATAAATCTTCATATATACAGAAAAGTACTAGAATCACATTCAACTAACTCCAAGTAACAAACTATTGGTGACGCATCAAATTTATTCAATAATCAATCCAACTTTTCATATAAAATCTCCATCAAATATTGTTTTTGAGAGATTTCTACACGGGCCGCAACCGCGCTGCTTGAAAGGAGGAGGAGAAGGCGACAGAGTGTGCGGCTAGTTCATATATATACATATATAACATTAGCGAGTTGGACAGGGAGCTAACTGGACTTTTTTGTAAATGCTTGTCGTTTTGAAGGGACAATACATTGTACGATTTGTACTACAGAAAAGCTAAAAACGACACTGCAACGTTTAAGCAAATAACATAGCGAACACGCTGAGTTGGACGTAACTTCTTCTTTTGGAAATTGATGATAATTAATTTGGACTGATTAAAAATTGCTGCATAATTATTGTTCCAATGTCCACGAACATATGGGGTCAAAAATGAAAAAATGCTATAGAAATTTAAGGAGTTAAGTTTTTTCTTTAGAGGTAAGTCGTTATTAGTACGTATACTACACTAGAATTTACCACAATAAATCACTAACTAGTTTCAAAATCATTAGCGGTGTTTTTTTTAAGGTAAGTCATTAGTAGTAAGTCTAGTTTATTCGTCTTTACAACTCTTGATCACTAATTAGTTCCAAAATCATTAGTTGTAAGTCTAATCAATAGTTGGTATAAAGTCATTAATAGTAAGCCTAGTACCTTAATTTTTTTTTCCTAATCATTTACTAGTTTTAAAATCATAATTGTAAATCTAGTACACTAATAACAACCAGCAATTAGTAGTTAGTATAAAATCATAACTACTAAGTCCAGTATTTTAATCAAACATTAGTAAGTTCTTAAGTCATTAGTAGAGTTTTTTTTTTTGTGGGAAAGATAAAATCATTACTAATAAGTCTAGTACATAAGTTTTGCACACTAATCAATAACTAGTTCTAAAATTATCAGTAGCAAGTCTAGTTTTTTAGCTTTACTGCTAATCACTATAATTAGTAGTCATTAGTAGTTTGTTTTACTTTTATTTTGTTTCTTGCTAAGGGTAAAAATCATCAATCGTAAGACTACGACATTACTAAAGGTAAGTCATTATTAGTAAGTATACTACATTAATATTTGCCACTACAAATCATTAGTGGTTTTTTAAGTTTAGTCATTAGTAGCAAGTCTCTAGTTCATTGGTCTTTACAACTCTTGATCACTAATTAGTTTCAAATTTATTAGTTGTAAGTCTAATCAATAGTTGGTATAAAGTCATTAGTAGTAAGTCTAGTATATTGGTCTCTTTTTTAATCATTTACTAGTCTTAAAATCATAGTTGTAAGTCTAGTACACAAATAACAACCACTAATCAGTTAGTATAAAATCACTAGTGCCAAGTCCACTACTTTAGTCTAGACCATTATTCACTAACTAGTTCTTAAGTCATTAGTAGAGGTTTTTTTATTTCTTTTTGTGCGAAAGATAAAATCATTACTAATAAGTCTAGTACGTTAGTCTAATTTCATTAAAAGTTTGGTACAATGCATATAGTATTTCTTCATCATCCTAGGTTTAGGTAGCAATAAGAATGTTTTTTGGAACGACATATCTAGTTTGAAGATGTCGTCACTAATATGATGGTCGGTACGTGTGTTGTAGAGCATCATCATCATCGAGTTCAAAATTGGAAGGGTAGTTGTACTGCTCGAACCTATGATATTCGCTGCTCTCAGTGGAGTTGATTACAGGGCAGTACACACCTTCATTATCACATGGTGAGTTGTTGCATTGGGCCCGCAAAGGTGTTTCATGTCGGCTAGTTGTAGGAGTGGTTTGGGATGTATGCAAAGTTTGCGTTGAAGCTTTGTCCGTGCTCTTTTTCTTCCAAGTTCGTTGAGGGGATGTTTGCCTGTTATGGCCGTAACCCTTGCAGTGACTGCATCTCCTTTTCACGTTTTCAGGTTGTTACCCTTGGCCGTCTGCTCTCTGCTTTGTGGACGGTTAGTTGTGCCTTTATTTCTCACTATTACCGGGTCCCTTACGATAGTGGACTCGTCATTCGTTTATATGTATGCGTTTGAGTATTCTGATTGGGAATAGGATATTCTTCGTCTGTGAAAAGGCCTTCAGATTCAGCTGTCAACCGTGATAGCTCCATCTTTGCCTCAATGAAAAATTTAGGCATTCTGGCTGCGGACTATGACAACCTGTTAAAGTCCGATGACGATGATCCGTATCATACCATCTCGACAACCACGTTAGGCAAATTCATGAAAGGTGTTGTCCAATGGTCGAGCATCAATTTTGCATTTATTGTCCGCCTATTCGGTGTTAATGATCGTGGAATGGAGGTCATGTTGAGAAACTTCCTCACACAAAATATATGCCGGCACGGATATCCATCAGTTTCGAACAATAGGCAGCTACAGTTGGGGTTGGATTTTTTGAAGGTGATATTGTATTGAACGTCTCCTTTTTGGAATTCAATTAGGCCAAAATATATGTCGATCTTCATTGGAGCGAATGGAGTAGAGATTTTGCAGCCTGATTTGTTCTGCTACTTTCTTATACAGAGCTCTGGTGTATGTTGAAGCAGAATGTTAGTAAGAAGGCCTTAGAGGGTCATTTGGTGGGACTTGGGGGAGCGGGTGTGTTGTTTTGAAATTGTCCTGCATCTCTTCGTAGCACGTAGCTGAACAGCCAAAATCAATACAAGAGACGAATTTTGTTAAGAGTTTTACTCTTGTTTATGTATTTGCGGATCGTGGCATTCATAGACTCGCATCTTTAAGTTGTCCTCATTCCACCAAAGTAGTTCCCCGTAGGTAGGTCTACCCAACTTTGCCTTTTCTAAAACATCATTTAGAGCCATTCGTTATTTTGCAGACTGTAATCATTGATCACCGCATTCCAACATCCACTCTTGTTCCGAGAAGTATTTGTACATTAGGGTCGAAAATTCAGGCTTGAAGCTGATGTCTTTTCCGTGCTTCCCCACATTCTCTACGACATGCCACCCGCACACTGTCTACCACTCCTGGAATTAGTTGGGTTATTGCTGCTCGCATTGTGGGGTCTCCATCTGTGAGCACAACATCAGGCTTCTTATCACTCATTGCCCCCACGAACTTTTCCAGTGCCCATAGAAAGGAGTGGACTGTTTCATCAGCAAGGAGGCGACACCAAACACAACGGTTTTCCAGTGGTGGTTAGGTCCGAGAAGAATGAGGGGGGCTTTTTGTACTTGTTTGTTTAATATGCCGTGTTGAACGCTAGTACATTGCCGAACGCCCGATAGTCACTCCTTGATGTTCCATCTGCCCATAAGATATTTGCTAGCCTGTTTTCTTCATCCACGTTAAAAATGCAGTATAAGTCCCCTCCATGCTGGCAGGACAGCATTGCAGGCACCCAAGTGCCCCTTTGAACTCGGCAACACTCAGTAGACATACTTCTTCTCTTCGAGCCTTATCAAGTCTGTTCTGCAAATCCTGGGGCAGGAAAGGCAGCTTATGGCGAACCCCATCTCCATGGCTATGTGGTCAATGATGTGCGAGGTTCTCGTTCCTACCTTTCTCATTGTCATGCACCCGGCCAAGACATCGTCGCTCATGTGTCTATTTCTATTCAAGAATTTAATCTAGTTGTCGTTGTGGGCATGATTGAAGCCCATTCCAACCCAGGTATTTGTCTATTTTTTTCACCTAGTTTCCACTCTTGGTGCACATTGGCGGTTTTCCATTTGTATCCATTTGATGTCGCCTTGTACAAGCGTATGTTCTTGAACGAATCTCTCCTCTTGTAGCTCTCTTCACTTCGTTGTTCCTGTGACTAAAACCATATAATCTGGAGTACATCGTGTAAAAGGATTCCCAAGCTTCTGGATCATCCAACTGCTTTTTGACAATGTCGTTGGATATTAGATCTGCAACATTAGTTGGTATTTGCAGTTCTCTAGTGATTTTCTCCCAATCATGAAACTCAACTATGTCCATCTTCTTCCATTGAAGTCACTGTTCAAACAAAGATGTAAAATCAATTGCTTTTTCACGTGTATCCCCCATTTTTAATTTTCCAACCTAGGATCTTTATGTACATGGAATTTATTTCCGATTCGATTCACTTTTTTTTTTTTTTTGGTACATGCGGGTCATGTGAATAACGTTATTTATACTGCCTCATAGTTACATTGCTTTTATCATTTATAGCGTAAATTGTCAACTATTCCATTTTAACATTTTCAAGCGTCTCTAGCTTTTGTCATTCGACCCCGAACTGATGCAGCTTCGTCTTTGAAGTCGTTTCCTCTGAATCGAAGACCGTCACCCCAAACGTTGCTACCTCAGATGAATTTGCTCTGCCTTTACTCTTTTCCTCAGGTGGATCGTCGAATCCAAGCAGATTTTTTTATTATAAGATTATAGCTCAACGACAAGAACGGAACCAATTGCAGAATCAGGTTCGGCTTCTTTGCTGATATTTTGATGATCTGAAATAACTTGTTGATAACGATTACACTTCTGTTTCCCAGTTAGTTGTATTTGATGGATATTCATTTATCATACAAAAGGCTGAACATAATCTGTTTTACAGTCTTCATCATCCGAAATTTGCTGAATACATATATCAACTCTTTGCATGATTTCCATATCAGCAAGACAAATAATATGCTCTTCTTTTTCAGAGATACCTGATTTTGGAGGCATTTAGCGTCTCGTTTTGGTGGTTTTTTTTTTTTTTTCAATGTGCAGTCCTAGTTTTCATTGACGAGGTAAATGTTAAAAGTATTTATATCAACTTTTATTAGATGTTTATCTTGCTATTATGTAAATTAGTGAAAAAGAAGAGGGTTTGGAAGTTGTATTTTATGTTTGAAGGAAAGCTAAAGAGAAGTAATGATGAATGCTACTGACCTTGAACAAACAGATTATTATTATTATTATTATTTTTTGTTCTCATAATAGATATCAATGTACAATAGAGAGAGAATTAAAATAATTAAATGAAAGAAGTATGAAATGAAATAATTAAATCCAAAACCATGTAAGTATGAAATGAAAGAAGTTCCTACGTGCAGCTTTGTATACGACCTCATTATTCGTGATCATAGTAGATATTTGCCTATTTAATGATCATTATTAGAATGCAAACTCACTATCCTTTGGCCATTGATCATATGACAACATAGATCATTACAATTGGGTTGCCAAGTTTCTTGGTTAAGGTGTAGGCAGAATAACAGTTGAAGAACTGAAGAGGGCCTTTTCACGAGGATGTCTGGTAAGAATTATTAGTAAAAATAAGATTTTCAGCAAGTATTGCAGAGATTTTTTTTGACAGCTCTACCAAAATGATCATCGTGGAAGCCTCTTTCGTCACTAACATTATTGTTAAAATCATCATCATCACCGACACATATTGTTTTCCCTATCCCTTTCTCGTTGTTCTCCTTAACCACAACATGTATAACAATTGCCTTTTCATCTTCATACAAAAACATAAGATCATTGACATTTGAATCACAAGAAATCAAAGTTGGGGCAATCTTGCTAAACATGCCATTAACATGCTCATGTGTTATATACTCACGTTGGTTAATGTTTGTTCTTTCATATATTATACCACCAATTCGAGAAACGTTATGCTCCTATCAATCCTAAAGCCTTTGGTCAAACCACTTCCAAACCATTAGGCTATTTACATATATGCCACAAAAATAAAGCTTAGAGTAATTTATACAACTAAAAAAAGTAATTACGGAGAATGTCATGCCAGTTTATCATTCTATATTTCATAATACCAAATATACACTTAAGGTATGCAACCATGATACTGACCAGCAACCACCATGATACAAGTATTCGACCAAGATACCAGCCAATATTCAACCACAATATCGATATCTAGCCTGTATCCGTCGTGATACCAATTAGTATCCACGTGGATCCACCATCATCAGTGACATCACTGCTGCCAAAATACTTAAAAATGCAAAACAAAACACAAAACCTCATCAAATTAAAAAAAAAAAAAAAAAACTAGGTGGGTGTTTGAAAAGATGGTGAGAACCACTTTTACTGTAGCATATGAGAGTTTTACACTGTAGCAATTTTTTTTAATTAATACTGTAACATGTAAGAGCTTTTTACTGTTCATAATTGAGTTTGTGGTGGGAACTGAGTGGTTTCCACCACTCCCAAACACCCTATAGATAAATCACAAAAGCATTTCCAAATTAAAAAAAATCAAATTTCATGCTCGAAGACGACCTCAATGCATGGTGGCTGCAACAAGGGGGCGGCTAATATGCATATCGTCGGCATGGGGAAGCTCAAATCTCGATGACATGCCTTCTTGAACTTAGGACCTCGGCTCTAAACACGACCTCCATGCACAAAGACCACCATGAGGGGGCGGCTAATCAACGTATCTTCGACACGGGGAAGCAAATATCTTGGTAATGCGACGTGTTAAACCTCAAATCTTGGCTCTATGAACTTTGGATCTTGTTGAGGGGCTCAACTCAGAGTCGAAGGCCGACAATGTTTGCAGCTCGTGTTCGAGAAGTCGATTGCACTTATGCGTCCTCAACAAAATGTGACCAGATCAGAAGAGGAGATTTGAGCAAGGAAAGATGCAGCTGATGTGGAGATTTGCATGAGGAGAAAGGGGGAGGCGAAGGAAGAAGAAGTGAGAGAGATGAGTGAGGTCAAGAAAGAAGGTAGTGAGATAAATAAGGGAGGTTAAGGAAGAAGGCAGGAAAAGAGAGAGGGGGCAGGGAAAGAAGGTGGGGAGAGAGAGAAAGGAGGTGGCAATAGTGAGAGAGAGGAGGAAGCAATTGGGAAGAGTGGAAAAAAAACCTAGATCTAGTTTACGTATATTTTGGTTAGCATACTAAATATTAGTTATGCTATTGTCGTATACTTTTAAATAGTTCTAGGTGAGTTGTATAAATTAAGCCAATTAGAAAATATATAGCATGTAGCATAATTATCTCTAAACCATTCTCAAGAATTGCCATCCACCTTTTTTTCATTGACCAATATACTCTAAAAAAAAAATACATAAATGGGAGCCATATACTGAGTAAGACCTCGATCTACAACCTGGAAGTGTTTCAACTAGGCTATGTCGTTCAAGTCAATTGTTAAACAATATAAAAAATAGAGAAACAAAAATTCACAAATTTGATCACAAATCTACACAAAAACCATTACAAAATGACCAAGAATGACCTACACCTCCTCATGTCATTTGGAGTTGTTCTGTGTGAATTAGGCATGTGACCATCATACGGCTTTAGTTGCACGCTTGAACTTTGGGTCGTTCTTCAGATGGTGGTTACACATAACCACTTAAAACGACCTTACTTGTTTGCACGATTGAGGTTCGACCACATCAGTTGCGCGATATCAGTCATCTTCAACCTTGGGACTGCAACTCATCTAATCATATTTTAATCTCTAAACTTATTTTTTTTTAACAAAAGTAATGTGTAGGGTAAATTCATTGCTATCATATCAAATAAATTTCTGCAAAGAAACAGAGATTTAAGTAAAAAAAAAAAAAAAACTAACAATGACAATTTTATTTTCCAAATGGATTTTTTGATATAGTTTCTCTCTTCAAAGCACATAATAATGTGATACAAAAATCCACAATCCTATAGCACTGTGATAGGCCCCGAGAGAATGGTTTCTTGTCGGCGTAAAGAAAATCGGCAAAACGGAATAGAGTTATGAACATGGGTTTGGTGGGGGGGATTGTGACATTTTTTTCTCTAAAACTCTAATCGCCTTGTTAAGTATTCCTTTAGTTTTTAATTAACTTCTTTTTAATTTAAAGTTATTTTGCAAAATAAAATTTTTGAAAAGTTAGTTTGCTAATAAAACTTTTTATTTAGACCACTTTTACAATTGTCTCAAGAAGAAGAAAGGTAAAAACTTATTAGTTTGGTAATAAAACTTTTTTATTTAGCCAAGATAGGTACAAACATCTCAGTCGATTCAGTCACTAAACAATTCTATACTTTTAAAATCTTCTATTGAGCGCCATTAATTGAGTGTTTGATATGCAAAATTAAGCAGAATACATTTTATTCAAATTTATTTTTAAATTAATGCTCTAATTGGATATTTTTGAAGT
>CAMOHE010029366.1:0-32155 GCA_946598075.1 Artocarpus hirsutus | reverse complement strand
GCAAATAAATAGATAAATGGCATGTTTAGTTTGCATTAAAGATAAAGGAAAAATAAGAAGTCGTTTTGTTTTCCTTTTAATAAGGTGTTTTCTTACAACTCATAAGAGTTTTGTAGACCCACGTAATATAGGAAATGAGGAAAAAAAATCAATCCTCACATCTCTCTTAGTATTAATTACCCGTTAGGAAAAATTCCTTTTCACTATTAAATATATAGGTAAACACAAAAAAGTAAATAAAAGATCATCATTTGTATTACTTTATTTTTTTTCATAAGTCCATTACCTTTCCTATTATATTCCTTTACGGTTTTGGTAAACGTCCCCAAAATGATGAGCATTTACTGATGTTAATTAGAGCATGTAAGTTAATAGTAGTTCTGATCAATATGAAAAATCACGTTGATATGATTATATAGTAATAATTAAAATATTTTTGAAAAACATCTTTTTAAAAAAAAATAAATTGTGTATATACACTGTGACCCAGAGACAAAGAGAGGGGGCATGAAACCCTTTGATTTTTGTTCTTTTTTCTTTAATATAGCTTTTTGTTTTTTTTTTCTTGAACATAGTTTTTTTCTTCAATAATAATAATAATAGAATAAAAACAGAAATATATATATATATTAAAAACATAGTTGGATGTGTCCATTTCAGCCCAGCCTAGTGTTTAGTCTAGTGTCCGATATAGTGCATCGCACAGCATCTTGCATTGTCTATAAATCTTAACATTGTGCATCAAAGTTCAGATTTGTTGAGCTCCATCTCTCTAAAATTCTCCCTTCTCTCTAAAATTATCTGTCTCTCTCTAAAATTTGAAGCTTTTTCTTAATTTTTCAAATCTTTTCTAATTTTTTCTCATAAACTTGAATCTCATCCACTACCCCTCAACCATCTTCTTATTTTAGCAAACCACCTCCTGATCTTACACTTTCGTTCTTTATTTCTTTATTTCTTTCTCTCTTGCTTCTTTTTCTTTGTTTTCCATAGATCTAAAGTACCATGACCTGAGAAAATACTTCCCATCACTTTCTTAGAAGGTTCTTAGGCAAAAACACAAGTCTAGAGTTATTCGACTATGGATTCTCATGCGTTTTGAAATCCTTGATGATGTGAGGATACTGATCAAAGGAAACATTCATTAGACTAATTTCAATCAAAGGGCCAGCCTTCTAAGTATGGAGAATAGTCGTAGTCCGATGAGAATAAGAGCTCATGCCATCGAGTCCAGACGTAACAAATATGGGCGATAGACTTGTGAAGATCAGTGTCATTTGCCTAGATTTGTGTCAGTAATAGGAAGGAGAAAATTCATTTCTACAAAGATGGCCTTTCTAAAGAAAACTTGGATAACGTCCATGCTTTTCTTTAGAACCATCCGAGTAAATATGTCAAAGGTGCAATTTTTAATCTCTGGCCCAAATTCCATGTAAAAACACAATGCCTCAGGAATCTGGCATTTAAAGACCCTGTTTGTTAGTTTGTAAGAAAATTAGATAGGGAGTAAATTCTTTATCCATAGCTGACGTTCGAGTGCTTTTGCAAAAAAAAAAAAATGAATGTAGTGTTACGTGTGTTTGTTTGTTTTAGATTGTCACAATATATGTTAAAGAACAAATGCTTGTTTTATTTTATAATTATAGTAGTTGTTAGATATTTGTATTTGTTTTATTTTAAAAAAATATTAACCTTATCAGATGCATCACGTGTTTGTTCTTATTGTTAGTTTGAAATTTTTAGGTCCTAAATGATTTTTTTAGATTCATGTTGCTTTTGTCAAAAGATTATAGTATATCATACGTCTTTTATTGACTTTTCTAGATTCATGTTTATTTTGTCAAAAAAGTGTATAGTTAAATTTGTCAAGTTTTGTTTGTTTATTTGTAAATTGTTAAAAATTGTACAGTTAGAGTTGTTATCTCCTAGGTTTGGAAATATTTGTTTTTGTTTTTATGACAACAAACAATTAATTACTTAAAAGCTAATGATTTATCTTGAGTGTGTAGAGTCATATAGTGTTATTTCTATTGCATCTCAACAAAATCAAAAGGAGTTTCTATTAAGACTAGGAAGCAATTAACGAATAAGGACAAACTACCGAGAGCTTGAGATTAAAGAAATGGCATCAACAGGCATGAAGAATAGGTTTAAGTTTCATCTGTTAGCTTGTATGATATTAAAGCATGCACAAGATTTTTATCAAGTTCAATGAGCTCAAATCTTTGATTATGGTTTAAAGTTTTAACATTAACTTAATGATTTTCAAAAGTCTTGAAATATCCTTTTTAAATCCGTATTACATAAATTAATTTTTCAAGACTTAGCATTTGTTTTAAAAAAAAGTTTTAAAAGTTGATTAAGTTTTATAAACTTAAGGACTTTTCTATAAGCTAGAATGGGAGCAGCCAGGAACTCGAAGTAGCATGGTCGACCATGCCTAGGCATATGCGGTCAACAGCACCAGTCTAAGGGGGGCTGGTCTTCCAGCACCCAACAGTTATGTACAGTTGGGTCGACTGCATATCCAACAGCTATATTTCTAACCGTTAGAAATGTGCCTCAAACGGTCATAAACGGCTAGTTTTGTGTTTTTTTCCTATAAATAGCCTCATTTATGATCTTGTTAAGTAAGAAAAGCATCTAAAATCAACCTTGTATCATTCTTTAAGTGTTCTATAAGTTTTTGATCAATATTTGAGCCAAATGTGTGAAATATTCTTATTATATGCTTGATCATCTTCTAGTTGTTCTAAATGATAATCTATCCATTTCTAGGAGTGAAGAATGAGAGCTTAAACATTTCAATCATTCTAACCGAGAGAAATAGGTTATGAAGTCTTAGCAAATTCGGGGTTATTTTGGGTTAGCCAATCTCTGTGTAAAATTGGCGGGTTAGCTTGGTTAGTCAATCTCCGTAGAAAATTGATGGTCGTAAGAAGGTATGATGAGCCTTGGGTAGAAAAACTCACTGAATTGTACAAAGAGTGATCATGCCGAAAAGATAGTCGTGATAGTGGAAGAGGTTGAGTCAAATACTTTGCTCAGTGGCAGTGGACATAGGCGTATTGCCGAACCACTGTAAATCGTGTTTACATTTTTCTATCCCTACCTTTTACATTAACACACTTCTATTTTGTTGAAGTTTATTATCATTGTTATTTGTATGTTTCACTTACTTATGCATTTTATCTAGTAAATTCCAATCATTGTGAAAAAGTTTTTAAACCTCAATGCACCTCCCTTCTTTGGTAGCTATTCTTGGGCTAATAAGAGTCTTGTTTGTTAAAAGTCAGTTTGATTATATGTTTATTTTTCAAAACCTAAATTGATTTGGTCTGACTTTTTCTAACATGTACATCACCTACCTGTCATAAGTCCCTAGTTCTTGTGCATTTTCATCTTCTTTAAGATCTTATTCAGGACTCAAAGTTTAGACAGAATGGACTAAAGACAAAAACAAAAAAACAAATAGCAAAAAAAGAGTCAATCTATTTTAGAAACCCTACATGCCTTCTTTTTATTCATCTAGAAAAATCGAAATCATCTATATTTTATGTGGTTCCAGTCTTGTTAAAGGTAAAGTCTACTTAGAAGCCGTAATACATCTAAAACAAGTCTTAGCACGCAAGAAGATTAACTTGATATATGAAGGAGGTAACTTAGGGTTAATGAGAAATATAGCAATAGCAGCGTATTCTAGGAGCAACCATATCATAGAGATTATCCCTCATCTCCTAGTTGAGAACCTCTATGGGAAAAATCATAGGTAAGAAAAAGAGAGTTTTATACATCTCTAAGTGCCTTGAAAACATGAACCATAACTTGACACTTTCATTGCATTACTTGGTAGTTTAGTCACCCTTGAAGAGTTATTCGTAGTTGCTAGTAAGAGTCTGTTAGGTATTCACTCTAAACCTATAGGTCTTTTGAAATAAATGGCTTTTATAACAGTCTTTTAAAGTTTTTAGATTATGCTATGGAACAAAATTATAGAGTCGAGGAAATAAATCTTTGTTACTGCTTCAACAGGCTAAGAGTTTCTTAACAAAATGCGTCATTCATCCGGAATCGACACTGCAATGTCCAAGCTTGATTGGAATAAAAAAAACAACAAGATGCGACCATGGGATTTAAACATCCACCTATAATCTTTTGGTTTTACTTACAACATGTTTGTTTGTATTTCTTGTATCTTGAATAACCATTCTCCTCCACATCTTTTTTTTTTATGACATGTTGTTGTTAAAACATTTAGATTCATTGATTATAGTGTTGGAATGGCTGATATTAGAGAATAATTAGTGCTCTCAAAACGTATCTCATTCAAGGTCTGATCTTTTCTTTATTGATGCTTCTATAATCTCCATACATACATTATTAGAATAACTAATTATATGGAGCATTTTATACTTTCGAAACGTATTCATATGATATCTGTAAATTCTCAATGTATTAATTTAATTCGTATTTTTAACATAAACACTTGCGTTGTTTATTATTATTATTATTATTATTATTATTGTATAATTTAACATCTCTAATCTAATTATAAACCACGATTCAAAAACAATAAAAAAATAAAAAATGACATGATCAACATATGCATTTCTCTTGATATATATTAGAATAATCTTGATAAAAAAAGGCCCTTTAACTCAAAATCCTGGCTTTGTAACAAAAGTTAATTAGAGCATGTAAGTTAATAGTAGTTTTGGCGAATATGAAACATCACATTGACATGATTATATAGTGGTGCTTAAAATATTTTTAAAAAACGTCTTTTAAAAAAAAATTCGTGTAAATATGCTCAGACCTAATTTAGTGGAAACTCAATCCAAAAATTTTCATACGTATTTATTGTCATTTAAAAAATGGTATTTCTATTTGCTCATTTTCTCGTCTTCATTGTAATTGTAAATCAGGTATAAGTAAAAAGATCTTTGTATTCTACCGAATCGTTTGACTAATGAACGTTTGTTTCTTTAAAAATAAGGGAATTTCAGGCTAATATATTGAGATATTGAATTGTAAGTAGCACCTATATGCGAAAATTAATGAAAACAAAAATTAAAGCAAACAGAGTGATGGTTAAATTTATTCGAAATAGACCTTAATGAGTGTAAAATAGGGAATAGCCTAAATCACCTTTTGGTGAGATTTAGAAAAACAAGTGTTATTTATTTATTTAGAACAAGTTAAGGTCACTTATAACCCTGAACGGTGAACACCAAGAGGTAAAAAACAAATCTTTTTTTCAGACAAAAAAATAGAAAAATGAAGTTATCTAGTCGGTGGATTGGTTCAGGTTTTTCCATCCAATCCCAACCCAGTCGTTAATGGTAGGTTGCAATAGCCATTGCCGTCGTTAACTAATACATGTGCAAGTAATCTCTATCTCCCTCTCAAATAACAAATGAATGAGGCTTCGTTTGGCAGGACAAAGGGATGGAGAGGAAGACAGATGAAGCGAGTTGAAGGAGTGAGGAATATAAGGGATAAAAATGATTATTAGTATGTTTAAAAACGTCATTTTAACTTATTAGTTATAATTAATATAGTATAAAATTTTTACATGTTACAATGTAAACCAAAAGTATTCTACAATATAAAGCCTTTATATGCTACAATATTTTGCTTTTAACTTATTAGTTCCAACTACGTTCACAAACACACTTTATAGTTATTCTTTATATTATTTGGTAGGGGAGAGAGAGGGTTAATATGGTGCATAAATGAATGTTTAATTGTTAGATTGTCTTTTTTTTAATTATTTTATACTAGATTTTCTTGAGGCGCAAAATAGTCTTTTCAAACCTTTAATTAGTGAATTTTGTATTAATTTTTGAGGAAGACTGTGGTAAGACTCATTGATAAGAATCTTTTCTTTTTCTAATGATATTTTTTTAGCCGTTCGATTCAAAATTAAGCGTGCAGAAGCAGTCTTATAGAAGCAAAAATAGATCCAACCACACTAAATAACAACTTCTTTTAATGAAAAAATTAAGAAAAATCCTTTCAAAAAAATTAAAAAACCACTACAAAAGAAAAAATATAGATCGATAAAAAAAAAGAAAATCAGAAACAAAAGAACTCCGGCAAAACCCCCACTTCGTCGAAGCCTTCACCGCCATGACCCATAAAAGAGGAGGACCTAGGCAAACGTTGTGACCTATCCTTTGTCAGACTAGCAACAAGGCCTCCGACGTAGGCGACCTTCATGACCTCTACCTGTAGCAACATGAGAGACCTCTGCTCGAGGGTGGTTACGTAGATCTTCCCTCGTCAATGACGGCCTCCACCCTTGACGACAAGAAGCATAGGAGGATGCCCTAGACGGTAGGTGGCGTCGCGTTGGCCCCTTGTAAAATCGTGACGAGGTCTCATGAGTCTTGTGGTGACCTTCATCAGAATAGGTCGCCTCCTTCTTGTTCTCAATCACAAGATCATCGCGCCTCTATGGTTTGTCATGTCGCTGTAGATAGCAACCCATGGAGGCTGATTGCAACTTATGTTATTGTCGACCGTGATCTCTGGTGACTTCAGCTGGAGGTGGATGAGGAGATTCACCCCTGCCTATTTTTTTAAATTTTGATTTATCAATCTAATGTGTGCAATTCTATTTAACTTACAATAAGCTTGTTTAATTTTGGCCATTGGACGCATATCTAATAGTCAGTAAAAGAGTCTCATCAATAAGATCTTTTAAAAGCTCTTATTATAACATTTGCCTTAATTTTTACATTAGTAGAAAGAGAGTCTCCCTTCACGTCTCCTCTCTTTCTAACTAATAGATTGGACTCTCCCTCCATTTTTTGTCCTCCTTCTATTGTTTCGTTGAATGGAGAGAGAGGAGAGATGGGGACATGTAGGTCTCCCTCTAAATCCATCAAATTTTATTAATTTATTAATAAAAAATTCAAGCATTCCACCAACGTTAAATTTTAAAAAATTAAATTGGTAAATTCATTTCAAACTAGAAAAATACAAACATTAATTTAAACGTGAAAAACCACAACATATTTAGCGACTCAATCCTAACTATGAATGAGAATACCAATTTACCCTTACAGAATTTATTGACGATTTATGTAATTGGCAATATAGTAATTTGCCAAATAACTATCATCTATCCTTGTAATTCTCTCTATCTCTTACCAAACAGTATGAGAAAAATTCTTGTAATCCTCTTAATCCTTCACATTATCCATTCTTATACCTCTACATGCTTCCTATCAAATGGAGTGTCAATGAACGTTTCCATGCTTTTCTTTTTTATCATATTAAAGAAGTAACTTAAAAAAAAAAAAAACACTAGACAAGCCTAATATTTGGTAATTTTTCATGATGACACTCAAAGTTCAAAATATTCCACCCAATCACCTTAAATTTTGGCCGTGTGTTTATATTAAACATTCGATAAATTTTCTTAAATAGAAGATTGTATTAACCCCTATACAACTCTTAAAATTTACATAATTTTGTATAATAGGTAACCCTCTCTTTTATCTGTGTATATGTTCTTTGTGGTTGTTAGTCCTCATGTTTGTCAAGCCATTGAACTCCACATTGGACGAAATTTGGGGATATAGGACGCAAAAGTTTGGAAACAGTGGCGCAACAAATTTAAGAGAAGAGAGTGATGTCTAGAACAATAATAGGTTCAGCTCTTTTTTTCTTTTTTTCTTTTACTTAATGAAAGGACTTCAACAGGGCGTATTGTCTCAAATGAAAAATAGGTGAAAGACTAACCAACCAAACAATTTTAATCATAAGCGGGTCTCATGATAGGTTTAGAGCCCGTTTGGATCGTGGTTTTAACCACAACTTTAATCATTTTGCTACACTAATTTCTCTCATAAAAATTTAAATTTTCATTCAAATTTTCCATTCAAATCTACGAACTAAATAGACTCTTAGAAATGACAAATTTTTAATAGTTTTAATCATGTCAGGGTTACTCGATGAGTAAATATGGCAAAAAATATTAAATTTTTTTATGTCCTAATGACAAAAGCATCAAAGTATAATTTTTAAGGTTAACGTTAGATTGAAGTTTTGATATGTAAAGGCCAAATTAAACAATAATTATTTTTTAAGGGTCAAATTTGAATTCAATCCCCTAACTTCATAGACATGTACAAAAATTATCATGTTCTTTTGAAAAGATTCACTAATAATAACAAATCGCAGCCTACAATAAAGGCCAAATGACCACCGGTTGGTGGTGGCCGCATAATGTCAAATGACAATTCACGAAGACTCGTTTACTTAACATTTAAAGTAAGTTTGGTTCATAAATTTAAATAAAAAATTTAAATTTTTATGAAAAAAATACTGTAATAAAATAAATTAAATCGTAAAATAAACTACGAACCAAACATGCTCCAAGGATGAATTTTCATCGTCTCACTACAATTACGGATTTGGAATATGGCTTAGGCTGATACGATTTTGCCCACTTCCCTTAAAAAAAAGGTCAGGTTTATTATTATTTAAAAAAACATGGCCTCTGGAATTTCCTTAAAGGAGCCAAGGCTATTCTAGTCATTGTGGCAACATCTTCTTTCCCACAATTAAGCTTTCACACAGATAAAAGAAAGGGGAAAAAAAAAGGAGAGAAACAAAGAACCATAACCAAAAAAACCTTTTAAAATTGTCTCTGTTTCTAATCTTTTTTCTTTTCTTTTTTCTTTTTTTCTGTTCTCCAATTCTGAGGAGGTGTTCCAAGCACCTCTTCGGATTTTCCTCTCCGTTTGCCCTCTCACAATTTCTCATAATCATCTCCAATGGCGTCGGAGAATTTGGCCGACAAAAATGCCGTCTTCAGAAAACTTAAGGCAAAATCGGAAAACAAGGTGCGATGCTATACATAATATAATCTGAATTATTATTTGGTTTTCCTTTTTGTGCATCTGAAATCGCCTTTAATTTGGAATTTCGAGATCTGATTCAGATCTGGTAATTCGGAGCTCCGATCTTGAAAAATTGGGATTTTACATGTGATTTTTGGATTTTTTTTTTTTGATTTCAGATGTGTTTCGATTGCAACGCAAAGAACCCTACTTGGGCGTCGGTTACGTATGGGATATTTCTGTGCATCGACTGCTCGGCCGTTCATCGCAGCCTTGGTGTTCATATCAGCTTCGTCAGGTAAATTTCATTTAGGGATTTTGAAATTGTTGATCAGTTTTGGGTAATTTTCATGTTTCTTTTCGCGATTTGCGTTCAAGTTCCTAATTTAGTTTGATTTGATTTGATTGGATTCGTGGGTGGCTTGCCAATGTTATATGGAAGTAGATCTGATTTGTTATGTTATTGGGGTTGTTGTGTTTACCTGTTCATATACAAGAATTTGAAAACATGGAGAACTTAATATATTTTAATGGCTTGTAGATGGATTACGTGTAGTTATTGGACGGAACATTATTGAAGGATTGTGAGTGTGTTGAGGCTTTATACTGTTTAAACAATCACGCAAAAAAAAAAAAAAAAAAAGGCCCGGGAGGATGGATTAAAGAGCTTTTGAATAATATGTGATAGGAATATTAACTTAACCAGGTAGAAAGTTCTTTCAACATAATGCAAAAATTGTATCTATTGAATCACGACTGAATTAGCTTGAAATGCGTGCACTTGTCAAAAGGGGGAAAAAGGAACGTGATGCGTGCGGATTTGCTCCTTGATTGACGAAGGTGTTTGAAATCTAAAGAGTCCCGCAAATCCAATCTGGGATCTTTATTGCATGATGGTGTACGTGGTGATCGGCAAAAATATGAAGTGAAAATTATGCAATTTTAAGATTATGTCAATGATAGGGGAATAAGTGGTATTTAAATTTGGTTAATTTGAGTTGTTTCGAATACCTTTACAGATCTTTTCAAAAAAGCCCTAATAATATTTGTTTAGTCTTTAAAAAAGATCAGTCAGAGTAATGCTTTAACTTGGTTGCGTTTAACATTAGGATAGAACGTATTTTATCAATTGAGTTCATTTTTGAGTAGAAAATTTCCTTACCATTTTCTCCAGTCAAGTAATGTTGTAACTTTCAAGAAACTTTTTGTTGTATGCCGCTGGTGTGTTGAGGCATCTCTTTGTTACAACTGGATAGGGTATCTTTTCTTCAGGCCAAGACACCAACCAAAGAATTGATGAACTGGGTGTTCTCCTAACTTGGACTGCATAAGACGTGTTTATCATGTTGATAGAGTGGTAGGAATATGCATTCAGTTCTCTAGGTTTAAAGGGAGCTGATTGGATTGTTCCTCCAAATCTTTTCTCAACTAAGCCGCATATTTGTTTATGCTTTCATTTAATACACGGTATTATGTGGCATGATTGAAATCTCACCGTCTTTTTGATTTTTCTTTTTCACTTGTAGATCCACAAATTTAGATTCATGGTCTCCTGAACAATTGAAAACTATGATCTTTGGAGGGAACAACCGTGCACAGGTTTTCTTTAAGCAGCATGGGTGGACTGATGGGGGCAAAATTGAGGCCAAGTATACATCAAGAGCTGCTGATTTATACAGGCAGATACTTTCAAAAGAAGTTGCTAAAAGTATGGCAGAAGAGGTAGGCACACCTTTATCTCCTGTTGCATCCCAATCAGGACAAGCATCAAATGGGCTTGCCCATGTCAAGACCAGTGAAGCTCCAAAGGAGAACTCCTTAGGAAGACAGGAGGTGCCTGAGGTCTCTGCTTCACCCAAAGCTTCTAATGCAGCTATTACCACTTCTGTGAAGAAGCCTCTTGGTGCTAGGAAAACTGGAAAGACTGGGGGGCTTGGAGCTCGGAAACTTACCACGAAGGTTAGGTTATTTCTTTTACTACTTTCGATAAGCTCTTTATTGGAAGAAGCATCTTGAGAAGATGTTTGATGTAACGTGATTATCTTATGAAGCAGCCAAATGAAAGTCTCTATGATCAGAAACCAGAAGAACCTGTTGTTGTTCCAGTTCCCACAGCAAATAACAGCACCCCAGCAGCAGGATCATCTCTTGCATCCCGGTTTGAGTATGTAGAGAATGTTCAATCTGCTGAAACGAATTCTGGTGGTCCTCATGTGATTAGCCATGTGTCTCCACCAAAGTCATCAAGCTTCTTTGCAGATTTTGGTATGGACAGCGGTTTTCCAAAGAAAGCTAGTTCACATTCTTCAAAAGTGCAAGTAAGTCGTTAGACCTTTAACACATGTTTACAGCTGAGAAACTGAATGAATACAACTTGTTTCATGTACAAGCAGAGTAAATCAGTTTGAGGTTTTATATCATAAATTATTATTAAATCAGGTGTAATATTCAGGATTACAAAACCAGTGACATGGTTTCTGACATTGGAGACTTATTTTGTGGGGCTTTTGGTATGATGTTAATATGATTATTTCCTTAAACTATGGCAACCCTTTTATTTGTTATCATATATAAATCGTTCTAGATTTTTTCTTTTGTACCTGTCCTACACCCTTGAATCAATAAAATGCAATTTTTTTTTTCATTCTTATTATTTTATACGCTTTCTTTTAAGCATTTCTACTAATTTCCTTATTTCAGGTGATTCTGTCATTGTACAGATTTAGAAGATGTTTCAAATAGTAGATAATAGAAATTGAAATTTGTGCAACCACCTATGCATATTCCCTAGACATATGAATATCTTAGACAGTCTAACAATTTTACGGGTGTGTATATATATATATATATATATATTTTACCTTTCGTTTGTATATAAACAATAGCAATATAATTACAATTTTATGTATATATATACATTTTTTTCTTTTGTTTGTACATGCGATGCATAGCAATATAATTTTACGAAAGATCTATATAGGGAAAAGAATGTTGACCGACTCTCACTGTAATTGCTTCTTGGGTAAATAATTTAAGAGTATAAGATTCTAGCCTGAATGTTTTCATGGCTTATTAGTTATGCCAATAAGTTGCCATGATTTGATAGGATAATGAATAGCAAGTCCAGTGTGTATGCTTGTGCTTTACTTTATTCTAAATTGGATAGCGAACAGAAGATGTTATCTTGTTGGTTCTGTATTTGGTTGGATACTGCTTTTAGATTTGATTTGATCAAATGTAAGTTCCATCTTAACCCCTCCCTTACGCCTATCATCTTCAGATTCAGGAAACTGATGAAGCCAGAAAGAAGTTCTCAAATGCGAAATCGATTTCATCTGCACAATTTTTTGGAGATCAGAACAAAGCCCATTCTGAGGCTCAAGTCTCCTTGCAAAAGTTTTCAGTATGTATCTGCACCGTCCTCTTGTTTTATGAAATCAGGATTGTGAAATGGTTTCTATATTAACCTATAAATTCCTGTAAAATTATGCTTTACCTTGGTTTGATAAATTTGTTTGGTACAAATAGTAAGCATATGATTTTGTTGGGGGATTTACTGTTCCAAACATAAAAATCCCTCACCAATTTTCTCACCACCTTGCATATGGATTTTCATTTCATATGAAAGTTGGCATTCATTTCCTTAACCGGGATTCAATTCTAAGGCAAAGCAAGGATTGATATTTCCCTCCCTTGCTCCCTATCTTGTGTGGGGGCCACTGAACTACCATTTGTACCATTTCTAATCTTGTAAGTAAATGGATGACTAGAAAACTCCTCCATTTACCTCTCCTTCCCTCTTTCACGTGATAGATATTTGTTTCGTGAAATGTAATATGGATTAATATGTTTATGAGCTTAGCCATAACTGTTAGTAGTGGCTTGGTCACCGATAACATGTTCTCTTTTTATGTCCAGGGCTCAACTGCCATATCTAGTGCTGATCTCTTCGGTCGCAGCTCAGATGATTCTTCGCTTGATCTTACCGCAAGTGACCTGATTAACCGATTGTCTTTCCAGGTATACCTTGCATACACAAATTTGCCAAGGTTTCCCTGTTCCTACGCTACACACGTATATATGGAGACACAAATGTATTTCTCTGTTGTGTGGAAAACATACACACGTTTTCCTTTCGGTTGCATGTGTGTTATCTATTTGAGTTATTACACTGTGCTCGGTTTGATGTTGTGAATTTTTATTTTCCAGGCACAACAGGATATCTCGTCCCTTAAAAATATTGCAGGGGAGACCGGGAAGAAGCTTAGCTCCTTTGCATCCACTTTAATGACAGATCTTCAGGACAGAATCCTGTGATTTTGATATGGTTTATCCGCAATTCTTACTGGCCCAGCCAATATCTTATTTTAGTAAATGTAAAGTTTCCATTACAAAAATTCTTTTTTAAAGGACGCAAATAATACTTAAAATGTTTCTGTCCTTTTTGGACTGGCAGGTGTTTGTATTTTGTAGAGGAGTTTTTGTCATAAGAGTTGAAAGATTGCTGTGTCTTAGTTTGTTCTCTTGTACGTAGTAATTTTATCTGGTTTATCTTAGTTTGTGTCACAAGAGTTCACTGCTCTGCTTCCCGAGAGCAAAGAGCATCTTCTGTTAAAAAATTTGACTTTATTTGTGAGGAAACATGGCAATAAATTTTTTTACGTTTTAAAATCTGATTGAATGGAGGCGTTTTCGCAAGTGCCCTCTTGTGATTTGGTTTAACCCGAGTTCTCATTAGACTTTCAATAAATTCTTATAAGGGTGTTTGGCACACGGCGAACTCACCTCGTTAGATCTCCTTCGAATCCCCATAATGGTCTTTGGATCTTCTCTGGGAGATAATCGCCTTCGCCCTCACCTCTGGCTGCGGACGACAATGTCAAGGATCTGGGTGGTGGCGAACTCCGACGACTGGAGGCTCCTGGGGACGAACAGAGGGCACGAGAAAGAGATAGAGATGGAGGGAAGAAAGAGGAAAGAACAAAACGTAGTAGTATTAACAATTTTTTATTAAAAAATGTTTTGTTTAAAAAATGCATTATTTGTATAACCAAACACAATTTTAAAAACAATCTGAACTTATTATTCAAAATATTTTTATTTTCAACTTTTTTTAAAGACAAATTCATTTTAAAAATATTACCAAACAGGCTCAAATTACTTGTTTTGTCAAAAACAACACCTCAAATTTAAAATTTCAACCTTATCTACTACTTACAAGTTTTGTGATGTCTTAAAAACGTGAAATACTTCTACAATTAATTATAGTAAATTGTAGTAATGCTCTATAGCTTCCCAAAGCCAAGGATTTCCATAAAATACTTCCACAAGTATGAATGTGTAGGGCCCACCCCGATGAGGTGTGAACCCCCTGCTCTGGAGAGCCAAATAGAACTGCCCATTAAATTAGGGAGTTAATAGTTCAACTTTGTTCACCTCACTCATTTTCTTCGCCAAAATATAATTATTAGTTTAATATTTTCAAAAATTAAATAAAGCTCTTAGATATTTCAATTTTTTTTTGTACAAGGGGAAAGAGAATGCCATCATTTTTGAGTGGGGCTAAGCATGATTCGAACTCTTAACCTATGATTAGCGTGGAGGGACTTACAATTAACTAAGCTGCCCTTATTTATCAAATATTTCAATATGAGTATGTGTTAAACATTTTTTTAATAAAGAAGGCGATATATCTCTGTAATTGATTTAGCTCTATAATTATGCTTATTAATAGGTTATAAATACCTTATTCATAATTATTGGAAATAAGGGTTATTAACTTTTTTGAACCTAATGCTTATTCTAACACAATAATACGAGTTTTTGATCTAATCAAATATATACATTTAGATTAGATTTAATATATAAATTTATATCTTTTTTCTAATTAATCTTTAATTTTGACTTAAAAATTACCAAAAATACTCTCAAATTTTGAGATAAGAGAACTTGACCGGGTGTTTGGCAAAGTGGCGAGAACTGTGGTTCCCACCACAAACTCAGTTATAAACAGTATAAAGCTCTCACGTGCTACAGTAACAATAAAAAAAATTGCTACAGTGTAAAGCTCTCACATGCTACAGTAAAAGTGTTTTTCACCACTGGTTCCCACCACCTTCCAAACACCCCCTTTAAAAGTTAAAAAAATTTTATGTTAATGGTTTTGACTTCAAAGGTGTATAAAATACCCTAAAAGTAGGTGTTTTGTGTGTTTTTATTTTTCTTTTCATCTTTTTTTATTTATTTAAGAATAATTTGGTCATTTTAAGGTAAAAATCAGCTATTGATTGAGATAAGGTATAAACATGTGTATAAAATTTAATTTAAAGATTCCATTTGACATAAATTTGTATATAAAATTTAATTTAAAGACATACATTTGATGAGATCAAAAACTAAAAATTTGATTTTAAAAGTATAAAAAAGATAAATATTCCAAAAAAAAAAAATCCTTGTTTCATACTGGAAAACACACCATAAACCCTATCGTGGTTCCCAATTCCAAACTCGGTTATTTAAAAAAAAAAAAAAAAAAAGAAGAAAAAAATCCAAATTTGGTTTGGAGGCAAAGACAAAAAAATTAATTAAAAAAAAAACAAAAGAAAAAAGAAGAGCGAATTTTTCCCTCCCTTTTCAAAAATATCCAAAAAGGGCAAAACCCTCCAAAACTCGAACCCTTTTTCATCTTCCCTCTTCTTCTTCTTCCCACCAACACCGACATTCTCAAATTCCAAACCCAAAAGATCCGCCATTTCTCTGATCGACCATCTCCATGGAGTCCAATCTCAATGAATCTCAAGAAACAAACCCCTCACCTTCCGATTCGATTCTTTCACCGCCGAACCTCGAGGAATTTCCCTCAGAAATGCCCGTTCCAGAGGGACCGGTCGATCCATGGCGATCTTGTCCTCAACCTGAACCCAAAGCCGTCCGCGATTCGGTTTCTCAGTTGGATTGCGTGGCTAGGTTTTCGGTGGATTCGGACTCGGAAGCCGTTGCTGATCAGGCTTTGGAAACCCTAGCGGATCAGTCTTCTGTTCCTCAATCGTCAAGCCTTGTCGATAATTTATTCTCCGGTGCTGACAAAGAAGCTCCGAAAGACGAAGAAGAGTCGCCGACTTCCCTTTCTGCCGGTGTCGGCTGTGCTTGGTCGGATTATGACGCGGATTCCAGGAGGTTTTCTTGGCCTTCTTCCAAGGATTCGATGATTTCTGAGGAGTCTTTGTTTCATATTCAAGAATCTCCGCCTTCCATGGTGGTATGTAGTTTTCTCTGAATTATTCTGGTTTTACCTTTTTTGTTATAATTTTTTTTTTCCTTTTTTAGGGTTTTTTCAATTATGTTCATTTATTCTTTTCTTTATTTGTTATCAGGGTGCTGGGCTTATGAATCTGGGGAACACATGCTTTATGAATGCGGTTCTTCAGTGCTTTACGCATACCGTACCGCTCATAGAGGGTCTTCGTTCTTGCAATCATCCTGTGCCCTGTGAACGTGAGATTGAGATTTTGTGATTTTAATCTTCCAATTTGCTATATCTTTTTGAAATTTTAAATTTTTGTTTGTTTTTCCTTTTTCATGTTTGATATTGGAAATTATCAGGTGATTTTGAAGACTTCTGTGTTGTGTGTGCTCTCCATGACCACATTCAAATTTCCTTATCATCATCGGGAGGGCTTGTTTCACCAATGAAGTTTGTCAATAATTTGAATCGTATCCTTTTACGTTTACGAAAGTTTATGTCTTGGTTCTGTTTGTGATATGATGTGAGTAATCATTTACAAAAATTGTAGTTTCTACGGAAATGTCTTCAATAATAGAATTTTTTTTTATCACTTTTTTTTTTGAGTGTTGAACTGAAATAATAAAGTGGAAAATCATACAATATTAGAAGGTATGCTTTGAAATTTAAGAGGAACATATAGTTTGTCATATAGTTGTTTTGTTAGATATGCACAAACTCAGCATTTTTCAACAGAAGTTCATGACTTGGTGACCCTTGACAATGAATCAATCAGACTTCTCAACTTCTTTCCTTAGATACGAGCAGGAAGATGCCCATGAATTCCTACAATGCTTCTTAGATAAATTTGAAAGGTGCTTTTTGGATTCAAAGACAAATGGAAAGAGTTTGACTTCTCCAGGTGAAAACCTTGTGGAGCGAGTTTTTGGTGGCTGTCTAATAAGCAAGGTATTATGGTTCAGTTCTTTCAATGAAGAGTATGATGTGGAATTGTTATTTTTGATTGAAATGGTTAACGTAAATTCATGATCCAGTTTTACTTACTGACTTGTAACTTCATGGTTGACTCTCAGCTACAATGTTGCAATTGTGGTCACTGTTCTGACACTTTTGAACCTCTGATTGACCTAAGTTTGGAGATTGAAAGTGTGGACAGTGTTCCACGTGCTCTGGCATCTTTTACCAAGGTGGAAAAGATTGATGATTCAGAATCAAAGTTTACATGTGAGAATTGCAAGGAAGAAGTGGCGTTGGAAAAACAACTGATGTTGGTTCGGGCTCCATCTGTTGCTGTATTCCATCTAAAAAGGTTTAAGGCTGATGGGTCTTCTGTCGAGAAGATTGACAAACATGTGGACTTTCCATTGGAGTTGGATTTGCAGTCCTACAGTATGAGTGCTAGTAGCGATAACGTGAGTTCATTACCTGCTTTATGTTACTTCATTTATGATAGTATGGTACCAGAAGAAACAAAAGCAAGATAATTATCAGAATGCAGCAGTAATTGAGCTTGATGGATATTTATTTTGATTAGATAATTATATGGCGTTGTGGCATTGTGGGTAGTTTGGTGGATGATAGAATTATTTTCAGGCAAATGATCTGAAAGTTCTGGGAAACCAAATGTCACATTATGTGCTAGGTGTGTAAAAATGCATCATGGATCACATAGCTTCTTTTTAATCAAAGTTCGACACTAAAGTGAGATGAAGACTTCTACAATTATACTCACTTTCTTTTATTCCTTCTTGGAAACAGGTGGAGTTGATGTATGATCTTTATGGAATTATCGTCCATGTTGGGTTTTCATCTACTTCTGGGCATTACTTCAGCTTCATTCGTTCCTCTCCAGACACATGGCATAGGTTGGATGACTCAAAGGTAATATTTATAAATTACAATCTGTTGTGTCATGGAAAGGATCTAGCTTGTATGGAGCTATTTTTCAGGGATTATATTCTATTGGACTTCTCCACACAAAGCTGATATTTGTTTCTAAATTTGATATTTTTTGGATGCATTGTCTGAACCTCATAACTCGGCTACCTGCTTTATGACTAACTGTAAATATCGTTGCCCCAAAATGACACAGAGAGCTACTTCATATGATTATTTATTTATTCATTTATTTAATTTTTTAATAGTTCCCCTGGCTATCTATCTAATTTTTCGTCCCTAGGATGGTCCCCTTTCATATCCTAGTGTCTCTTGCATCAAATTTAGCTTATGATGGTAAAAATCTTGTCAACTCGACTGATTTGAATTGCATTGGTTATTCTTCTGGTCTTTCTTAATTTAATTGGTCTGAAAGTCTTAATTTGTTGTTGCATTTATAGTATCTGAGCCATTGCCCATTGTCTACTATGCCTGAGTTAAGACGCGGTTATAACCTATAAGATTTGATTATCTTCGATTTACACAGAAATAAAATTGATTGTTTTGTAGGTTACTAGGGTTCGAGAGGAATATGTTCTCTCCCAGCGTGCATATATTCTCTTTTATGCAAAGCGTGGTACTCCCTGGTTTTCAAGCTTGATGGAATCAGAAAAACCACACTTATATCTGGACAATGGATCTACATCACCTCAGTCAGTTCTAGATTCTTTTGAAAATGCCCGTCTACTTTCTACTGTTAAAAGTGCTTCAGTTTCATCTGGAGACAGAGATTGTTTGGAAGAAATTTCATGCGTCAATGAGAACATGTGCACTACTACTTCTCTTGCTGAAGATAATTGCCATCAGGACATGTGCACTTCTACTTCTCTTGCTGAAAATAATTGCCATCAGGGAGTTGACAAAGATAGCATCAATGAGAACATGTGCACTACTACGTCTCTTGCTAAAAATAATTGCCATCAGGGAGTTGACAAAGTTAGTGGAGATGACATCTTCCATCCTCTTACGCCACCTAGAGCTCGAAGTCCGGGTGTGTGTTCTTTTGAGACACCAGGTAAATTGATGCCCGTAAGGTGTTCTTATTGTGCTTGTGATGCGAGTTTTTGAACTCCACTCAACTAACTTAAGGTGTGTTTAAATTTTCTAGGACCAAGTTATCAAATTCCTCGCAACCATCTGAAGTCGGCAGACCAGCCTACTCGTAAAAGATTGCTGAACAAGTGTCCAGACGATTCAGAAACAAAGGAAGCGGTCAGATATCTTACAAGAAGTATGCCTAGTTCCAGAGGCAGTAAACTTATGGCTGCTATGTTTAGGCCTCAAAGCGAAGGTGCTTCAAGAAAGAAGAGAAAATTTGAATCACCACCATGTAATAGGGCCGGCCCTGCTGATGCTCATAATAAATCCAGCCATGGTTCGGTAGTGCACCCTGTGGTGGCAGCTTCACGGTGAGTACTTATCCGAGGCTTTGGAAATCAGTTTACCTTGTTAAAAGGTGATGATGTTGATGGGTATTTGCCAAGTTTCTTAGATCAAGTTTCTAGTGCCAATGCTATTCTCAAATGTAAAGTTCAGTTGAGGCTGTATAATCCGTTGACATAGCATTTATCTGCTCTATCATCCTAACCAACGTTATTTGTCAAAATGATGGAAAATGCGAGAAATTTTCCAAAAGGTGACGAATTAAAGAATTCTACCAATCAATGTTTTCGTGGACCTCTTTTCGAACCCAAGACAAACAATAGAAAAGACAATAATTGGGAGTCTTCAAACCATGGTTTGTGTTTTAAATGAATTTTGTTATAGTAAATTTATTTTTTCAAAAAATTTGAATTGCTAATGTTGTTAGTTTAAATCATTGGTTAAAGTTGACTTTTCAAATGCCGTGTTGCTATAAATTTACTCAATCTTGTTATTTCATAGCTTTGGATATGTAATCAATTCGTCCATATTATTCGTCACAAGGCAAACCTTGATTATATTTATATAGATTGATAAGATCCAGAGCTAAGGATAACCATCATATGTGGCATCCTCATTATTGCCGTAAAAAATGAATAATAGCTTTCCTTGTGCCAAAGCACTATTTACAATGGCAAACCCTTGATTGTATCAAATTCACAAGGTGGCATATTATCGATTTAAATTGAAATGTGTCCACAGCAAATTACCGTTTCCACTGTAGTTTGCTCTTTTAATTAGATTTATTTATAATAAAAAAGAGGCAATATTGCAGAAACGCTCGGTAATTTTCTGAGTCTAAGTAGATTAGGAAAAATTGTTGTTCTCTTTAGGGCAGGAGGATGTAATAAGCAGGGAAAAAAGCGATTTAGTCCTTTCTCCGGAAACGAGACTTCTCTGGCAGATGATCTTGGACTAATTAAGGACTTGCCACACTTCGGGTCAAACCCTAATAAAGATGTAGTCATCATGATGGACGGCTTGAAAGAGTTCACCACCTAGCCGCTTGAATGGGCTCTTGAGAATTTGCTCACATCACCTGGTTGTGTTGTCACGCTTTTTAGGGTCATGCTATGGCTAAACATACTATGTGAGTTTGTCTCAAAAGACTCTTATATATTCTCTTTCATTGTGTTTGTATATAGAATGACTTCGTAGTATTAGAGATTGAAAAGTACAATCTAAATATGGTATAGGGATTAAAATGTTTTAGGCCGAGGATATATTTGGTTCTTTGCAGTGTCTTCCAAGACATGGCTGGATGGTCGGTGGAATTGGAAGTAGTACTCAATCTTGTAAGAGGGAATAGTGGATGGATCAAGTGAATTCAAGAATCTGAAGCTCAAGGAAATTATAGACCTTTGCAAAAGTTACGGGTATAATCATCCACAATTTACTACTTTTTTTTTTTGGACTTACCCAATTTGTGGTGTATATTTTGAAATTGTTAGATTTGACCAAAATCATTTTTTCTATAAATCTGATAATTAAAAAATAAATACCCATATTCCCACTAAAAAATTGCCTATGTATTTCTAAACTAGTTATATGTGCACATATATATTATAAGCACAATAATCTGCCTTTCATTAAATGTAACGCAGGTTGTGCTGCAAAAGAAAGTTGTAACGGATTATCCATCTAGACTTCTAGTTGTCGAGCAAATCACAAGCCTTAGTGCACCATGGGTGGTGTTTGATAGATAGAGCTCTTAAATAAAATATTCAAAAAGTGAGAACCACTAGTAGCTTTGTACACTTGAGTAGTGATATAGGAACGCTAATTTTAATTCCGAATTTTGGAACCCATTTTCAATGACAAATATAATATCTTATTATTAATTAATATGATAATTTTTAAATATTCAATAAAAGAATATCAATTTAAGAATTACGATTAGTTCTCATATGTGACTGTTATTTAACTTTATCTCCACCACAAGCTAGCATAAGCAAGATCTACTCGATCTTTCCTTTCATTAGACGACCCTACCAAATGGCACATTAACAAGGATTTGAAATCTGCTATTCTCGTTTGTTATCCCACTGATTAAGATTTGTTACTTTCATTTTTGAACAAAAAATTTAGATGGTGTAAAGAATCTTGATTGATGGATAATAAAAAATATGCGTTTTTCAGGACAACCGATTTTAACTCCATAAATAGATGGTACTTTAGAATAATAAATTTATAAAATTTTTTCCGGTGAATAGGCATCAAAGGCAAATAGATCTGGAGTTCCATGCCAAAAAGATCCCGTGTAACATGTTTGCGATGAATGGACAAGGAGAGTTGGACATGATCAAAGGTCGGTCGATAATCGACACTAGTTTTGGCGAAACGAGCACGCCCGAAGAATCGCCATTCTCTCCTCTACCCACTCCGAAGCTCATTATTTCCGATCATCTCCAAGGATTTCTCAAAGGAAACTATGAACCAGATGATGAGAAAGAAGTCTACTTGTATGTTTGAACAACTAGCCAGCCATACTATGGTGATGCATGCATAAACAAGAGTAGATGGGTTAAGAGATGTTACAAGATATATAGTTGTAGATCTCTGTGATCCATAGTTTTTATTTCTGCTCACGCATTTTGTATATGGTCCTTTTTAGATGTTTTGCAGCGGGATAAAGTTTGTTTTGTTTTGTTTTGTTTATTTTTTTGTTTTTGTTTTAACCAATGACACACATAGCACATGGATAGTAAATGGTCATCAAATCAAATGGCATCAAGTAGAATGGGGTGAGATCTGAACTTGAAAGAGGGCCTGTTCGTATTGCATATTAAAAAAAAGAAAAAGGAATTGGATAGCCTTCATGGCAATCAGGCCATATCTCCGGGAATGTCATTAGCCATAATTAAAAAAGAATCTAATTATTTTTTTAAAGTAGAATCTACGTATTATTTTGTTGTCAGAAATGTAATAGAGTTTATATAGTTTGGTTATAAATCTAAATTTGACTTTATCGTAAGGCATAGAGTTTAAATCTCTCAATCTGAATATTAAAAAAAAGTACATAGATTTCCACATGCACAACATATACAATTAGAAAAACGACACGCAAGATCTTAGCATGGTTTAACAAATCCATTAGTTTGCCATAGAAAAATGCATGGAACAAAAGTTTAGTTATGGTGGTCTCACCTTGTCTTGGTTAGATACTCTCTTATATAGGTATCATCTAGACATTTAAATAACAAACACAATTAATAAGTTATAATTTTTTTTCCTCACAGAATCAAGTATATTACACTTGAATTTACTTCTCTTGTCAATTCAACACGAGTTATTTCTCTTGATACTTAAATGCATTCCGTTAATTTAGCCAAATACAGATTAATATTTGATTCTGCTTGATTATTATAAAATTGATAATGGTGGTGGAGAGATTCATACGAGAAGAATATTGCATAAATACAATTAATGATCGATGAATAAAATACAACTTTCAGTAGCATACAAGTGACATTCGCAAGAAGCTTATAATTTTACACATCCTTTTATACAAATTTATCTTATTGTTCTTAATATCGTAGGTGAGAAAAGGTGATGATATTCTTAGAACTTTGAATAGATAAATGGTACTTATGCCTAACTTCAAGGGACATAGCCACCATGGCCGCCACCCTCACCACCCCCACCACCACCTCCATAGCCACCGCCATGTGCACCTCCGGCACCATAGCCACCACCTCCACCAGAGCCACCGCCAGCACCACCACCGTTTCCACTAGCTCTGCCATATCCGCCACCTGATCCTCCCCCTTTACCGTATCCACCCCATGAGCTCCGCTGCATCATAACCTCCTCCACCACATGCTCCACCGTAGTCTCCACCAGCACCGCCTCCTTCACCACCTCCGGAGACAGCACCGTGGTCTTCACCATATGCGGCACCACCATGGCCCCCACTACCACCACCTCCACCACCGGCATGTCCAGCTGCTCCACCATATCCTCCAACAGCACCACCTCCTTCACCTCCTCCACTTCCATATCCGCCACCTCCGGCACCACCATAAGCAGCTCCACCACCATTTCCACCGCCACCTCCGCCACCATGTCCAGCCCTATCTTCTCCACCACCGCCATATCTGGCACCACCACCTTTGCCTCCACCACCACCATATGTACCACCTCCAGCACCATAAGCGCCCCCGCCACCGCTGCCGCTGCCGCCGCCTCCGCCACCACCTTCTCCTCCACCTCCAAAAGCACCTCCGGCACCGCAATATGCAGCCCCACCTCGAGCGCCACCACCGCCACCATGTCCACCGGCGGCTCCATATCCAGAACCACCCCCTTCGCCACCACCACCACCACTTCCATAACCAGCACTATGTTCTCCTACTGCCCCATATCCACCGCCACCGCCACCGCCACCGCCTGAGCCTCCACCACCTGCAAAACCTCCATCAGAGCAACCACCATACCCTCCTCCACCGCCATGTCCTCCACCGTATCCAGTGTCCGGAAAGTGGACAGGTTCTTAAGTGAGCAAGACTCTAGCGGCAGAACAAATGCCTATAGCTAGAAGGGCAAAAAGAAGGAAACTGGAGAAAAACTTATTGCGTCTAGCCATGGGACCAAATCAAATTTGTGTTTGAAACCCACAACCGTGAATTAGAATGAGAGAGAGGGTCGGTATGTATAGTTAGCGAAAAGGGTCGAAAAGCGTGTCCACTGAAGAAACAAAGTGGTTGAATTGCACACGCAGAAGAAGGAATATATATATATACATACATATATATGGATGTTTGCAAAGAAGAAGGTGGTCCAATACACACAAGTATACAGTAGTCTCCCACAATTGTACACCCCAATAGTGTGCTTTTGCTGTCGCCCACAATACAGTAGTGTGATCACACATATACCAAATCCTTGAGCTAGCCCAGAGCAGAGCATGTGCAATCTTACCATGCCTATCTTGCCAATCCATCTTTACTTTCACGCGCATTTCGGCTCAACTGATAGTGATGTTATTGGCTTATAGCTTTATTAGTTCTTGGTATGGTGATAATGCTCACATTGAAATCGGTATGGTAATAATAATTCTTCGGTATTGAAACAACTCTGGAATGAAGTTCTTGATCTGCGCAGTGTTCAGAGTTCTTAATATATCTCTATAGAAATTGTAATCGATTAAATTCCAAGAGATGAGCTCTTACTCCTTAGACGTTCTATAAAAGTGAGTCTACTTTCCTATTTGAACACACCGAAAATCTTGGTCTTTAAATTTATTCTAGCGTTCTTAGGTTTCAATGTGATAGAGTTTAAATTTTAAAAGTAGCTTTGTGCAAATTTGAAGCGATTATTAAAAAGCGAAACAGTGTTTAATATGCTGTAGTTTGCGCACTTGACTTCACTCGTAACGCATTTTAGTAATCATGCAATTATTATCAACATTTATAAGGTGTCTAATATGATTTAGCTTCGTAAGACACGTTTTGGTAATCATGCAATTATAATCCCACTTTATTCGTTCGCTGTTTCTTCTCTCATATTTAACAACGCATCTTCAAATGGCCTTTGTATGATTATTCGAAAACCCTTCTCTGTTCTCGACTTAATTCTTTTCTAAATTCCTTATTCATATATAGTCTTGGCTTGAGTTTTCGTATTAAACTTTTAATGTTACATCCCACAGGGAGTTTAGACGAGAAGGGTTTAGCTCAAACCCTACAACCAAAGTGCACCATTATCTAAAGAACTCTCTCTCTCCCTCCTCACTTTATATATATATATATATATATATATATATATATATATATTTTTAGCTTACGCCATCTTTACGTATGTGCCCCATACATATAAGGATATATATTTTTATTTTTATTTTTTTTTACAAAGGTACCGAAAAACTTGTTATTTTTAATTGTACAATTCAGATTATTTTCTTTTCGTTCTAATATTTTGTAAAAAAACAAAAAAAATGAAGCAGAGTTAAATTTCAAATCTGTCCTCACATTTTTTTTAACATTTCCAAAAGATGGAAAAAATTGCATTCGTTATGTAATTTTGGTAAGATCAATATATTTACAATAGGCGTTGATCCTATGAATATCATTGGTATTTTCGTATAAGGTTAACAAAAATAAAAAAACACTATGCATATACAGGTACACTTGCACAGTGCTCGGATAACAAATTTTTCCTAAATTTTATGCACTATATATTCATGTGGCATGAATATCATCGCTTAAAATACGGCATACGCGTAATTAAAAAGCCATGCATATTAAGGGTTGTGTATAGTGAACTCTTTGTCCTTGTCTTCCTTCATATTCTTTAACATTAAGACCGGCATCATATCATCTCTCTGATTTAATATATATATATATATATATATCTAAAGATATATGTATACTGTCTCATCGTATGAATTATATGCATATAACTTCTATTAAGTTCCATAAGAGAGAGAGAGCCATCGAATTAGTCACTATTGTTACTAAAGGCTCCCAAGAAAACATATGACTAAGCGAACAATTTCATTCCTAATGACCGAGAAAAATAAAAACGCAATATACAGTTCGGCATCACTAATTTTGTGTTCGGCAAAAGGATTCAAACTCTTGAGTTTGAACCATTTATAGTATAAAACTCTTATATGTTATAATTTGAAGTAAAATTATATCAAAATGTAAAACCTTCACATGTTATAATGTTAGTTAATTTTTTTAATTGGTTAAACTCATATGCTAAAATCAATAAAAGGTTTCAACCACTAAAACTTGCAAGTAAAAGTACATTAGTAGAGGGTAACAAAAGTTGTTATTAATATATCATGTATTCATTCTTAAAAATTTTAAAAATTTTGGTTGTAACTTACTAAAGGTCTATTTTTCCGGTAAGCATGAAAAGAGCTGTAAATCTAATTAAAGTGAAGTGATATACAAAAGTTTACGAGGGTGTTTGAAAATATGGTTTGAGCAAAATCTTTAAATTGAAAACACTATAATAATTTAAATTTTATGATAAAAAATTTTACCAAAATTATACAAAAACTTTTTAGTTAAAACTATATCCTTAAATGAACTGTCATACTCGTATGGTACTGAAATTATTTGGTGCTGTCCAACCAAGCATTGCATGTTGTAGTAGTTATTACTTTAGTGGATATGGAAAACTGCATTACATATAAGAATTTCGATGTTGAATTTGTACTGGACACAAAAGACAACAAAGAAATCATTCCCTGCTTTCGTAGCCCCCACAAGGAAAAATCGCAACTTGAACCGATCAGTTATGATCACTTGCTTGCAAGAAGCTGATTTTGTTCTTGTACTACAGTAATCTACAGCAAAGGAATTGGAGAGTCAATTATAATCCATTGTGGCAAGCTATTCTTGGATGGCTTTTGTGATGCTAATTATAATTGGAAAACATTTCTAAAATTTTACATTCTCTTGCTTATAATGATGATACAAAAACTACCATTAAATCTATAGAGGAGTACACTATTGTATATATTTAGTGTAGAGAATTTTTTTTGCCAAATCCTGATATGTGTCTTTGAGACGGAAATTGTACGAAGTTTATATTAGCTTTTCGTTTGGTGAGACAAACCAATTGGTTGGCATATTGGTTCAAATCAATTGGTTTGAATTGTATAGCTTCTATGTCACAATGTAAAGTAAAAAATAGCTACAATATAAGCTCTTATATACTATAGCTTTTGAACTAATTTTTTCAGTTCCAACTGGTTTACTGCCTTCAAATAGTAGTCATATTGATGCATGCAAAGGGATATGGATATATGATTCTAAAGAATATACATATTATTATATTACATTTATTTGAGACTAGAAATCTAGTTTTTAAATTTATGGGAATATCACATTATTATGTTTTGTTTAGCTAGAAATAGATATTATGTAGTTTAATTAAGCGTTTATAGTTGAAAGGGAAATTCCATTATATTCAACTAGAACACATAATACAAATCACGAGGATAATAAATGACCAGTCGATATATGAGACATAATCCTGACTAAGATTGAATCCATCAGTAAATGCCAATAACTTTAAGTGGGAATAGGAAAGCAACTTGATCGACGCATTAAGATTCAGCATTTATAAAACTCTTCTTTTATGTAGGCCCCATTATCAATGGAAACTTCCAATCGATCAACAATCAAAACTCTGTAGTACTAAGGCTACTATTAACACCTCGTAGAGGCACTACTAGAAATTATGGGATACACAATGCTCATTTAACAATGTTTTATTGAAAAATGTCGTGGTAAAGTGGGAAAAAACACTATAGTACACAGAAAACACAAAGACCATCTTGAAAACTACAGTTTCCATGGCGGTTTTTGTATTTAAGTTTACTCAATGGTTTTTAATAGAAACTATCGTGTAATCCATGCATGTTACATGATGGTTTCTTCTCAAACCATCGTGTAAGTTATATATTTTATTTTATTTTATATTTATGCCTTTACGACTGTTTTTGCTTGAAATTGCCATGAAAGGTGCTATTAGAATGCCACCTATAACTCGACAACCAATATCAAATTGCAAACACAACCTAAACCTCCAAACACCACTCTTGTCATCCCTCTCTGTGCCCATCCCTTTCTGTCTCCTTTCTTGCAAGTGTTTAACTACGTATTTATAGTTTTTGATATTATTGATTAGGTTTTTGGTTTGTGAATTTATGAATATTATTTGTATATTGAATTTATGGGTATGATTACTTTGTGGTTTAGTTAGTATGATTAACATTAGTTTGTAGAGTTACGGGTATGATTATAGTTACTTGAATATGATAGGTATGATTAATTTGTAGATTTTTGAGTATGATTAGTTATATTGAAATTTATGGATATTATTAAGTTGGGAAAATTATGGAATTGTGATATGATTGATATGGGTAGATTAATTAGTATGAAATTGTTTGTAATTGAAATCATGTTTTGATTTAGGATTTGCATGTGAAGTGGATATGGGATCATAGATTGATTAAATGATTTGTGGATGGTGTCGAAGAATTTTTGTCATTTGCAAAAACTCATAGTTCTCATTCAATTGAAATGTTAAAGGATGTTTATTTCAAACTGGGATTATTTGTTAGACTAGGTGCCCTAAGGGTTAAATGAAGTAATTGTTCTTGGAGACATTTAATCAATAAAGAGTTTATTATTTATTTTCATATATCAAATATGTCTCTTTTATGTTTTTTTATGTTGAATGTATGATAAGCAAACAAAAGTCTAAGACTTTTATTCTATACTTTTGGGATCATGCATATGAAAGATAGATTATACATAAGATATAAATCTTAAAGGTGATAGTCTAAATGAAAAAAAGTCTACAATCGAAGGAATAAAGTTGAGCGCTTTATTCATGTTAAGATTGTCATGTTGTTTGTATCCCTAACAGAAGATAGTTTATCTTGGTCATTGGAGTTAGACTTCACTAATAGAAACATTAGTATACTGTCATTGGTGACAATATATTAGATAGGGACTAAAGATGAATTGATTTGATTAATAATTCTATTTGTATAAATCAATTCACTTTAGACAATCAGATGTGTTGCAACTTAATACAGAAATGAATCAATGGTTTGTGTTTATGACTTGTATCTTTTAACGTATCAAAAGATGATATCCTAAATTATATGAAGGTATGCATACCAGTATTTGGAGAGATGAATCTTGATTGATGTAGACTCATTATTCATAGATATGAAATTCATAGCTCTTTTGTAGCGTTAATGATACCTTCTTATGGGCATTATCTTGTAACTAGAAGTTGGAGTACTCAACCATTTGGATACATATATGTAATCGAATGATATACTATTTGTATTGGTTATGAATAGTAAGTATTCTAGTAGTGAGATTGTGGCGTCCAACTTTGGCGTATTCCCTCAAGCCTCCGTAGGACCCACCTTGCAGGGCCTCCAGACTTATGGCTCTTATTGTAGACCATCCTTTGCCGCCCACTCATCCGTACTGTTCCCTCTGGAGCCCTCTGGCCCTTTAGGGTTTTTCTTTCGTGCCTCTTGGGTTTGAACCTTAAACCTCCCTTAAGAGGTTCTTATTTCCATCTCGAGTACCAATTGAGCTAGTAGAGCTAGTAGCTCAATTGGTACTCGAGATAGAAAAAAAAACCTCTTAAGGGAGGTTTGAGGTTTGAACCCGATGGATGCGAAAGAAAAACCCTGAGGGGCCAGAGAGCCCCAGAGAGGACAGTACGGATGAGTGGGTGGCACGGGGATGGTCTACCAATAAGAGCCATAAGTCCGGGAGCCCCGTAAGGTGGGTCCTATAGAGGATTGAGGGAGTACGCCCAGGCCGGATGCGACAATAAAATGCCCATTTTTTTGTGGCGTTCGACTCGAGCATTCTCCCTCAAGCTTCCATAGGACCCACCTTGGGCACGTTTTATTGCGGTGTCTGGCCCGATCATACTCCCTCAAGCCTCCATAAGACCCACCTTGCAGGGCTCCCGGACTTATGGCTCTTATTGGTAGATGATCCCTGTGTCGCCCACTCATCTGTACTATCCCCTCTGTCCCCTCAGGGTTTTTCTTTCGCGTCCCTCAGGTTCGAACCTCAAACCTCCCTTAAGAGGTTCTTATTTCCAGCTCGAGTACCAATTGGGAGCTCAATTGATACTTGAGCGGGAAATAAAAACCTCTTAAGGGAGGTTTGAGGTTCGAACCCGAGGGACGCGAAAGAAAAATCTTGAGGGGCCAGAGGGCCCCAGAGGAGACAGTACGGATGAGTGGACGGCATAGGGATGGTCGACCAATAAGAGCCATAAGTCCGGGGACCCCGCAAGGTAGGTCCTATGGAGGCTTGAGGGAGTACGCTCGGGCCGGATGCCATAAAGATAATAAAACATAAGATAAATATAATCAAGAAGGTAAAATATAATTTATTCTCAAGCCGATTATGAATTTCTTTATGGGGATGTTACATATTATGATATGTCATAGACAATAAACTTAGTGGAGTTTCATAAATTATATAATTCAAGAGTGTAGCTCAAAGCTTTTAATGGAATAGTTTTAAAGTTGATAATTATAAAATATACATGTCAGGGAAATGTTATTTTATAATTATAGAAGCTTGAATTATATATGTCTATTGGGTCCTTTTTGCTAGCTCATAATATTTTCTGTAACGATATAGCGTGTTTTTCCTACAAATTGGTAGCTTATGTTATTTATTAGATTGGCTAAAATTTGATTTATTAAATTTAATAATTCATGTTAGTTTATTAGTTGAATTAATTTTATGAATTAATTCAAAATAAACAAGTTGAATTATGTGAGATAAATTTTATTTGATATGAGATTATCTATTTAGTATCCTTTTCATAAGCAGATAACTTTTTTGTTGAATTATTTGAATTAAAATTGAAGTTCTATAATAGATACTTGAGTAAAATAAAGTAGGATTTATCCATTGGATTCGATTGGGTAAATCAAGATAACACTTTGGAGTTGGAAAAACGTGTGGAGTCTTTGCCACATTATTCCTGTCAATTAGACATAGTGTAAGCCCGTCAATTGGATCTCGCCACGTTAGTAATTCTTGTGCTTTACGTGTTTTTACTCCAAAAGTTGACCCCAAATCAAATTTTGTAGCCAAATCTGATGAGGACCAGCCCCAATCCAACCTTATATAAAGGGAACAATTTTTTTATTGTTTCTTAGATCACTTGAGAGATTTAAAGAATAGTTTTTTTACTGGGAAAACTTTGAAAGTCCTATAGAGCTATTGTCTAACATCTCGGACCTTAGCTTTTAATTTTTTTTAAGTGGTTAGAAGGAGAAGTTACATGAGGAAGATTGAATGACGTGTGAACACCTATACTCCGATCATAAAAAAAGAATAATAAGGAAGGCCAGTTGGTTGAGGCTTTTTTAGTAGATTCTTCTCGTTGCAATTTCTACAGTTACTAAGCGTATAAAAGATCTTTTATTAATTTATATATATATAGCATATCTAACTTGTTTTGGAAATCATTTTAAATAAAAATTTTTAAATTTTGCTGCGTACTTATTTTCCAGCATTATTTGTAGTTACCAAAGATGGCATTTTCATGGTGAGTCTTTTTTAACTCCAACTTCTAGTAGTAAAGGAAGGGAACCTATCATGTAGAGGATAATATAGGTGATCATGACAATATGGTTGGCATAAAAAATGATTTGGAAGAACATTTTTTACATTGTTTGGAGTTCTTTGAGACAATGGTGAATGATGCCGAAAACCCATGTATACGGGGTGTATAATGTAACGCCCCTTTTTACAGACGTTACAGATGACGTTACTTTCATTTCGTAATACTTTTATTTATTGGATAAACTATTTAATTAAAAAGATAAATTGGAAACATAACCCAGGATCCAAATATTTTTTTTATATATATATATATATACATATGAATATATATTAATATATTACTCATTTATAAACATTTCCTTAAATAGTTTATCTCACTAAAATAATAAAGTCATAAAAACTCATGGTCAAATACATTTTATTATTATTATTATTATTATTATTATTATTATTATTATTGTTATTTAAATAACTTAATCATTATATAATAATTTAATCCATTTTTTTTAAAGTAAATTACTTGATTATAAACATCCTTTAAACATTAATAAAATTTGCATACATACTTCGGTAGGTCGGCTCGATCGATAGTCTGAACGATTAAAATA
>CAMOHE010029359.1:0-19373 GCA_946598075.1 Artocarpus hirsutus | reverse complement strand
TGAGTAATGGTTTTTCCCTACTGAGCATGTTGTCGCTCATTCCCTTATATTTTTCTCTTTTTAGGACTTATTAAGTGTGAGATGATTACAAGAAAAATAGTTGAGGAAGCTATGTAGTTATATTACATTGGAATTGCTTTGAATGCAAAGAATGATCTGCATGATAATGTAAGCATGTATTGTTACTTTCTGTGACTATATTAAGATTTGTTAAGGGTTGAAATGATGATGATGACAGTTGTATATTATTAAAATTTAAGGTGCTACATTAAACTGTGGTTTATTTATTTGTTTATGTTTTTATTTTAATTTGAGAGTTTTTATTTAAGTCCCGAGCAAATTACTTTGATGATTTATATTTATTTTCTAATCTTCATTTTACTTAATAAAAACTGTTAACCCTCACTTAGGGGCGTTACATCTCAATTGATCTAAATGATAAGGAGACTCACTCTGCTTTTATAGGGGTTAGGCCCAAGAGTTAGTCATCAGATAAGGCCTCAAAAATTCAAATCAAAATCAATATTTGATAAAATCCATGTGGAAATACATGATCCTTTTATCGATGGTCAGTAGGCCAAACTGAGAGATTGGCCTACTGAACATACTCTATCGGCTGGTTGAACTTAAAGAATGGCCTACCGAACATCCGATAAAAGATCCCTATGAATTTTTATTTTCCATCCGAGATTCTTAGGATAGAGCCTCAGTTTTAATTCAAATAACCCAATAGAGAAGTTATCTGATTAAAAAAGTTATATCTAGATAATCTCTAGGAAAATAAATATTCCTGATAATTTAACAAGTTTATCTTGAATTAATTCACAATTAATCCAACCGATAAACAGACATGAATTATCTGATTTTACCAAATTTCAGCCAATTTGATAAATCTAACATAAGTCACAAATTATTGAAAAAACACGCCGTATCATTATAGGATTTTTGTGAGCTAGCAAAGGGGACCAAATAAACCTATATAGTTTAAGCTCCCAACAATTATGAAACCCTTATATCCCAAATATATATTTCATAATTATCAACTCCAACGCTACTCCACTAAAAACTTGGAGTTACACTCTCAAACTATATAGAATTACGAAGCTCGTGTAGCTAAATCTCCACGACATATCATACTATATTGTATTCCCATAGGATTATCCATAATCGACTTAAGGACAAGTTCTGTCTAACCTTCTTGATTATTTTTACCTTACGTTTTATTATTTCACCATCGAAAAACTTACCATCCAAAGACGGTATACCATTCAGTTACACCTTTACATCCAAATGGTTAAGTGCTCCAGTTTTCTAATTACAGGAAAGGAGCTATGGATTCCATATCTATGAATAACAAATCTACGCTATCAAGAGTTACGCCTCCAACGTACCGGCATGCATACCACTATTAAAATGTGGGTATCATCCTTTGGTACATCAAAAGACACAAGTCAAGACAATGGGCCCACTATTCATCTCAGGATTAAGATACAATACAAATGATTGTCTAAGGTGAATTGACTTGCTGAGACAGAATTATTAATCTAAATCAATTTACTTTATGTCCCGATCTAACACATCGTCACTTATGACAATGTGCTAATGTTTATATTCACGAGTTCCACCGCGAATGGCCAAGACAAACCATCTTACAATATGGATATATAGACAATATAACAATCTTCACATGAATAAAGCACCTAACTTTATTCCCTTAATTGTGGTTCTTATGATTTAGACCGTCACTTTAAGAATCGTGTCTTCCGTATAATTTGTCCATCATATGCCCAATTCTTAAAGGTTTAGACTGACAGTCTCAGACTATTGTTTGCTTACCATACATTTAACAAATATGAACGTAAAGAGGACAAGATTTGGTATATAAATAATAAATAAATTCCTTATTGATAAAAATGTCTCTAAAAACATATTACATTTTACTCCTTAGGGCATACACGTCTAACATACCGATAGGGTCAAGCTAGACTCGTCTCTAGGGTTAGGCTGATAGACCAAATTTGCTATCAAGGTCAGGCAATTGGGTTCCAAGATCGGAGTCAAGATTAGGGTTAGGTTTTGGGACCAAAGTCAAGGTCAAGTTTTAGGTTTGGGGTTGGGTTCCAATCTCAAGGTTACGGTAAAGGTTAGGATCTAAGACCTAGGTTGGTTGGGCTCAAGGTCACGGCCATGTTCAAGGATTAAGGTCAAGGTCAAGTTCTAATACCAAGGTCATGGTCAGATATTAAGACTAGGATTAGAGTTAGGTTTCAGTACCAAGGTTGGGACAGGTTTTGTTATCAAGTTGGGGTAGAGATCAAGATCCAAGACCAGAGTCAGGGTTAAAGTCAGGGTTAGGTTTAAGGAATAAGGTCAGGGTCAGGTTCTGGTACCAAGGTCATGCTCAGGTTTCAAGACTAAGATTATGGTTAGGTTTCAATACTAGAATTGGGATCAGGTTTTGGTATTGGGGTTGAATTCTAGGAGTGAGCTTGTGGTTGAGGTAGAGGCAAGCTTCTAGGTTTAGGACTAGGGTTAGGTTTGGGTTCCAAGATGAGTGTTAGGATAGGTTTTTGGGACTGGGATTAGGGTCAGGTTTCTGGACTGGGGTTTGGGTCAGGTTTGAGTTTCTAGACCAAGGTTAGGGTCGGGTTTAAGACCAGTATCAAAGATGGGTTTTGGGATCGAGATTAGGGTTGAATATAAGTTCCAAGACCAGCATTGGTTCGGGTTCTAGGACCGAGGTCGCAAAACCAACCTAACCCCAATCGCAATCCTAGAACCTAATCTCGATATAAGTCTTAAAACCCCGATCTCAACCTCAGTCTTGAAATCTGACATTGACACTTGTCTTGGAACCCAACCCTAACCTCAGTTTTGAAGTTCGATCGTGACCTTGGTACTAGTCTCAAAACCTAACTTGATCCTAACCTTCATACTAGATTTTGACCTTAATCTTAGTCTAAAGACCCAATCTCAATCATGGTTCTCAAAGCAGACTGTTGTCCTAGTCTTGAAACTAGATCCCTATCCTAGCCTCGATTTTGAAACCTAACCCTGAAAGCTAACCTTGATCCAGTCCTAAAACTTGATCTCAACCATAATTTCAAAAGCCAACCTCAGCCCCAATCTTGAAACCCAACCCTGGCCCTGATACTGGACCTGACTTTGACCCTTATCCTAGAAGATGACTTCAACCCTTGGAACAAATCTCAAACCCTACCTTGATTTTAAAATTGGATCCTAATCAAGGTCTTGAAATCTGACCCTCAACCTTGGTCTTAAACCTAAACCTGACCTTGATCCTAGTCTAAAACCTTGGCCCCATCCCTAGTCCAAGAACCTAACACTAAACCCATCTACTTCATTTTTATCTTGGCTTATTGATCCCATCTCAGCCTAACCTTGGCTCCTCAACCCTTGTCAATTGTCAACGATATTTTTGTTCTTATTTAAAAAAATTATAACAAAGTTAACATCACCAAACTTTTTTTTTTTTTTTTGAAAAACAAAAAACCAATAAGAGTTACCAAACATGTTTCTTGTTTAAAAAATAGAAAATAAAAACAAGAAAAAATATTTTTGTTTCTCTATTGAAAAACAAAAATGATATCAAACAGATTATAATTTTGTTTTGTTTTTTTTTTTTTTTTTTGTGAAATTAGCAAATAGCTATATTTGTTGACTAAATCATGATGACCTAAATTTAGGGCTAGCAATATAGATCATGACATGACAACACGACTTGAAAACGACACAAACTTTACGGGTTAATGTTGGAGATAAAGTGGTGCGGGTTAAATTCGGGTCGACATGAATTTGACACGAAAAGAATATAACAATTTAAGGTTGAACCTGCCTCACACAAATATGATACGAAATCCACGAAAAAAGGTTTTAAAAATATATTTTATATCGCATATTTTAGAGTTTGTTATGAACTTGTTATCTTATTATAGTTATTTTCATATTTGTATGCTTTTATTTGCTTAATTTTGATGGATGTTATTATATTTTAGTAGGTTATGACTTTTTAGTTCTTATTAGTATGTAAAAAAAAATTGATAAAAAGTATAGAATTTCTGTGTCAATTTTGGGTTCGCGTGTCAATTTTGTGTCACAGATCAATTTTGAGTCATGTTGTATCAATCTGTAAAGTTGTCATATTGTGTTCAAGTTGTGGTGTTCCAAAAATTCTTCTCATAGGTTATGTTTAGGTTCACTAGAAAATAAGAAAGAAATGACCAAAACACAACACGAACATGACATGACACAAATTGCCACCCCTACGTAAATCCAAAAGTGTTCAAAAAATTTGTTAATCCTCCCAAACTGTCCAATCCAAATCAAATCGAACTAAACTGGAGATTTTTGTCTTAATTTTGGACAATTTGGGTGGTTATTACATAAATATTTTTTGTAGTTTGGTCAGTGGTTTGAACTTCCAAATAGTCCACCTAAACCACCTACCAAAACCACTTGCCAAACTACCCACAAAACCTCCATATTATATAATTTATATTTTAAATAATTGTTTGTATAAGATTTTTTATTATTATTTTCATTATTCACTACAAGAAGTTCTTCGCATATAAGATGCATCTTTCCGCACTCTATAATGATACTTCTCCTAATTACTTATCATGAGCATCTAGAAAAAACAAAAGCAAACTAAAAAAACAACACATACAACTAAGACTAATTCATGAAATGAAACCCTAGTCTTTCCCTATCCAGCGACCAACATCTTCACTCTACACCGCTGCCAGCCTACTCTCCATGATGTCACTATCACGTCGTCTCTCTTCATCACCAATCTAACTCACCACGTTGTCGATTAAGGATATTAGTAGGAGAAGAAGTTTATCAACATCAGTGGAAAGCTTTAAATTAAGTTTAAAATTTATTTGTAGTGTCTTATGTTACTTAGTTGTATTTTTTACTTTTTGATTTGGCTATTGGTGAACTTTGATTTGAATTATTGTAACTTTTTAGTTTGGTTTTAGTTTGTATTAAAAGTTTAAAGAAGAAACTTTTAGACATTTTATAATTTTTCTTAAATATTAAAAAAAATTAATCTTAAGCATAAACCATCCAAACTGCTCATGAATGATTTGGTTTGGTTTGGTTTTATAAAAAATATCAAAACCGCCTAAACATAAACTTTGTTTTTGGTTTGGTTGATGGTTTGGAAAAAAAAAGGTCCAAACCGTCTACGAAAACCCTCACCTAAATACATCTAAAAAGACACAAATTTAGTATTTGGACATAGAAACCCTTCTTTGATGTGGTGTCATCTTTTGCACTTTGACATATATCATTAGTGGTGGTGAGGAATAGCTCTTGAGTCACGGCAGGGATTTGTTGTAAGCTCGCTAGGGTAGTGACATGGGGGCATGTTAGCGCCTGGGCGGCGCTATTGGTAGTCAGTTTCTTGGCTAAGTTGGGTGTGTTTTTGCTGATTTTTTGAAGGAGATACTAAAGTATTAGTGAAGCTTTTGGCAGGGTTGAGTACTAATTAGGAAGTCGACTGAGAAAATCTTTTTAATCCTTATAGAGCTAAAATCTTAAAACTCATAAAATAATAAGATTTAGTCTAATAAATAGTATATTTTTTAGATTAGGATCTATTGTTTCTATCGTGAGTGATTTTGGCACTAAATATAGGCTATGTCTTAGGTACATTAGAAGTTCCAAAACTCTACCACATATCGCAAACCAATGCTAAGTGGAAGTCATGCAATATCTGGTGTTAGCAGACTTCTTTCTGAAGCAGTTGTAATATGTCTTAGAGTAGGAGGTAATAGGTGAGAGCAAACCAGCATTTGCCAATTTTGAAGGATCTGCATTGGTTGATTTTGTAAATTTTTGGTTTCTCAATGGACTTGAAAGTCCTTTTATATATAGGAGCGTACATTAATTTAATGTTCAAAAATTCGTTTTGGAATCTGCAAAATGATACGGCAACAATATATAGCATTTGGGCAACTTTACCTGAAAATATAGTAACCATACTGTTTTTTTTTTTTTAATTAAATTGCCCTGGGTAATGCAAGTTCAGTTTTATAGAAATGGTTAAAATGGCCTTGAATTTTTTATATTTAGAAAAGTGTTCTGAATGTTTTTAAATTATCGAAAATTACCTATTAATTTTATTGATAAAGCAAAAAGGAAATAAAAAGTGTTTTTAAGTGGTGAAATGTTTTGAAATACGAAAACAGTGTGAGCAGCATGTATTTGATTTTTTCAATGTTTAGTCAACAACTTTCTCATATTTTTTGGAAGTACGTATAAACAGTCAAGTTTTTGTCTAGATAACGTGTTTGATTAAGTTTGGAAGTGAAGAACGATTCACGCGAGACCAAAAAAAGTGCATAAATATAGCGTAGATAGGTTGTAATAAGAAGGGCGTTTTGTGAGTCAATTTTGACAGCTAGTCTAAAACTTTCAATACATTTTTCAGTTGTAAATTACCCGTCTAATCATAATGTTCAGAAGTTGCAAGAAAAGTGTGCAGAGGACAATTTTCGCATAATGTTGCGTTGTCTTCTCGTGACAAATAAAGTAAATTGTTATTTGATATGATACTAAAAACATAATAATGAAGTATTTCTTTCTATTCATCAATTTTGTACATTGAAATTTGAACCTAAATTGAAGAATGAAAGAGTTCCATATATTTTCTTTTTAAATGTTATTATTGTTCGACTTTGATATGTAATTTGCAAATCATCCAAGCCCAAAAAAAAGACTGATAGTAGAAACCTATATAGTATAGACTCGAGTTAACAATCAGGTGTCGCTTAAACATAACATAGAGTCGATTAATCGAGAGGAAGGAGTTAATTGGAAATATTAGCATAAGGTTTCAGTAGGTTTTAAACGTCACTTATAGCTAAAGAAAATGAATTTTCATATACTTTATTAATGAACAGTTTGTGATTGCATTTATTATGCATGTTATTTAGATACCAAGTTATGATATATAGTATATTCATTAAGTTTACAAGATTGGTAATCTAGACCCTCAAGTCAAGATAACCAAGATAATTAAGTGTCGTACTAACATTCATTAGAAGAGAATTACAAGTCTTCAAATATAAGGGAAGCATCATATCAAGTTAAGTTTATGATCTCAGTATTTGATGATCGAACCCACATGGTTCCAACACTTGGGCCCATAACTCATAATAAGTTAAGGATAATTAATGAGATATTCATAATTAGGTATAATTGAAATCATGCATTATACTATTGCTAGTGAACCTTTAAAAATGCTTTGTGAGAAATGTTTGAACTTGTTGAGTGAAAACTCATCTTATCCTTCATGCTGCAGGAAATTCTGCCAATAGGCCTATATGAAAAATTGATGAGATGAATATGACGGCAGGACAAATGCGATGGTTGAGCTATAAATATTGCTGTAGTTTAAATTCCGCTTTTTAAAAGAATATTTTATATAATATATTACAATTTAATAATAAGCTAAAACCTCTTTTGCAAGATAGTGTAAATAAGTATTTTGTAATTATAATAAACAAGTGTTATAAAAATATTTCGGTCACGACCGATATACAATATTATTATGTTTAAAATATATTTTGTATTTTTATAAATAAGATTAAGTTAAAAAAATCACTAAATAAGGGGTCGAATAATTGGGTCGTTACCGTAAAGATGTACCGGTAATGTTTTATAGAACTCATTAATCTTTCTTTTCCTTCTTCTTTTCTTTGATGCCTGCAGTATGTCCGATTTCGGATTGATCATAATTTTACCGTCCAAATCCAAGATAGCCCATACTCTGAATGAAATCTTCATGGAAGGAGAAATAATAGGACCTGCATTTCAAAGTTGTTTATGTCTAGTCAATAGCCACGTGCAACACACAATGAAATTGAAAAGACAAATACAATAGGTTACTGCCTTCTCTATACCCTTACGTTAATATAGACCCTTCGATTTCAAGTGGACGGTATGAAGCAAGTGGAGTATTAAAACGATAAAAGTCCACTGACCGACTCCAGAAACACCGCTAAAAATAATAAGGATATAGAGGTAAATAATATTTTAAAAATATGTTTAAAACAAATGATTATCTTTTTAAAACTAACTAAATAACATTTATTGATGATAAACTAAAATTCATTGAGTTTAATATTGATAAACTTGAAGAATTTTTTAGTTAAATTTAATTTATTACTGATAAACTCGTCGAGTTTATTAGTTATAAATTTGAGTTTATCGAGTTTAATATTGATAAACTCTTCTCAAAAATTTTATCAGTAAAACTCATTTTATTACTGATAAAAGGCTATTTGTCTAATTTAAAAAAGTGATAGTCATTTATTTTAGGGTAAATTGCCACGTTAGTCTTCAACCTTTTACGAAAGTGTGATTTTTTTGCCTAACCTTTTATTTTTGATTTATCAGTCCTAACATTTTATTTTAGTTGTTGAAGGACTAATTTAACGGTTAAACCATTAATTTTGAGGACTAAATTGTCATATTTTTTTATAACTTAGAGGACCAATTTGTCATATTTTTGTCTAAAACTAACTGTTTGACTATTAAATTGGCCTCTCAATGATTAACACAAATGTTAAGAACTAATAAAATAAAAATAAAAAATTAGGATCGAATATTTATTTTCGTAAAAAGTTGAAGATTATTAAAGTAATTTACCATTTATTTTAAAGTGTTATAAAAAGGTTATCCAATCCATTTTTTTCATGCAATATGTGTATTAATATTTTAATAATTTGTTGGCTTGTCAACAATTAATTACAAATTTAACTATTTAAGTATTTTAAACTGTTGATATTATTAGCATTGAAAAAGCTGCATTTATGTTTAGTATTTTTAAAAAAGGTAAAATCAATTAAAAATAAAACATAATCCCACTCAGAGCCGTGTGAGAGTGAGAAAGATATTTTTGTTTTAAATATGAAATTAAAACCGACATTAATATAAAACTTAAGGCGAGTGATGCCCGGAAAATACCTGGAAAACATAGGCTGTGTGCTGAGTGCATTTTGGCTGAACCAAATAATCATTATAATTATTATTTTTTTTGTCCTACCCAACTTCAGCAGGGTTAACAACGAAAATCAATGATGTTTTGACTTTTAGGACACCGAATTCCAATTGGGAGGATCCTATGCTTGAAAAGCGTTGTTTAAAGGGCAAATAAAAGGAAAAGACGCAATAGGACAGAGGAGTGACGTTGAGGTAGGCCTCGACAGTGGACAGAATAAATTATTAAACGTAGCACACTAATCAATTTGTTATCATACATGCATCTGTGCTACGTTAAAAAAGAGAACATGCAATTTCGTGTCCTCGTACAAGGTTTTTGTTTTTTTAACTTTTCAATTTTTCTTGGTTTTTTTACTCTTCTTTTTTTTTTTTTTCGTTTTGTTTTCTTTTATTCTTTTTTATTGGCTTTCCTATCTTTTTGTCTCTCTCTTTTTCTCCCCTTTTTGGCCTTTTAATTTTTCTTTCGCTCTCTCTTTTTCTCCCTTTTTGTTCCTTTTGTTTTTTAATCCTCCTTTCTATTTACATTTTCAACGCTTTAGAACTTCATATAACAAAAAATTTGCCAGAATTTTCAGATTTTTATATAAAAAACACACAAAAATACACGTGCCAACACGTGCTCATACAATATTTATGAATGTACAAGTGTTGACACATGAAGTCTTCTCTGTATTTATCATTATCTGCTCATCTCTTTCTCGTTTTCCTATTTTTTTTCTTTGTAATTTTTTTTTTCCCAATATTCTTCTTTCAAAATTTTTTTTTCTTGATATCTTTTTTTTTTCTGCTTTTCTTTTTCTTTTTCTTTATATTTTACTAACTATAAAAGTGAATGTACAAATGAACATATTGACATGTGGCATGTTCTTTTTCCCTTCTCTTCTCTTCATATCCTTCAGATTTTTGTTATCCAACCGCCATAGGTCCTTTATTTTTCATGTGTGTCCCATAAATAATTTACCATTTGATATTGTCAATTAAAACATTTTTTTTAAATGTGTTATACTTAACTCTATGTTATTAAACTAAAGTATTGGGAGAATAATAAAGTAAACTCTTGAATGCACATTCCATATCTATAAAACTGTAAGGAACACACGCACAAAATGTGTTCTTTTAACGAGTATAAATAAAGTTTCAAATCCCCAATATTAGTGAATGTTAGTATTGTTGGTTCCACGTAATCATTGTGGTTACATCCACATATCACTTAATTTGATTCATTGTAATACTTAATGTTAGCATTGAATTCTCTATATTGAGTGTTACACAAAAACAAATTGTGTTATATGAACAATTGACGAAGCCACCTTAACCCTAGAGGGTAGCTACCACCTGAGTTTTAGGGGAAGCTGCTCCTTCGCCCAACGAGTTTCTTTAATATTTGCCCCTATAATTTTTGTCACATTTTCCCTAAATTTGACCCCCTTTTTTTTTAAAGAAAGTTCAATACGACCAAAATTTTAACTTTTAAGTGTCCATACTATAAACATAAATTCCTAGAAAATATTCCATTAAAGGACAACTTCGAAGAATTAGCAATATTTACTCTGGAGATGAGAGCGGACAGAGATTATATGGGACAAGCAATATTGTCAATAATAATAATAATAATAATAAAGATAGGGAAAATTGTGTCTCATCTAAAAGATAATGAGATGTAGTTTGAGTTACCTAATGTGATATATAATCCCATACAACACCAGAAGTCCAACATGGAGTTAGAAAACCGAAGGAAGACTAGGTGTAAAAAGCCAAGTGATGTTGGAAAAAACTGGTCGAATGCAAAGCAAGTTTTTAAATTTTTTAATAATCACCGTTATACTAATTCACGTTCCTACAAACAACAAATGAAATCTGATTAGTCCATACCTCTTGGAAACAAGATCCACACTTATGATAGATCTCTTTTTCTAATAATGCCTCAACGAATTGGTCTTTTATCTTATTTTCGCTCCCATAAGTTGTTGTGGTTGTAGACACAACAATTCTTTAAGCACCAATATTTTTCATCCAACTACTAAAGTATTTTAAAAAAATTAATTATTATAGAGGGATAATTAATTGCTCATTCTCTCTAAATTACACTTGCATAGGTTAAGAATAAACGAGGACCCAAAGCCTTTATTTATAATGTTAGTTGAAGAAATTGTAAACATCAAAAGTCAAAAAATATTTTTCTCCCAAAAATGCTTGAAAAATCAGTTCGGTCATCACTAGGCAAACACCTAATGCAATTCTGCTTCTATATGGATAATTCTAAATCAATTCAAATTTCAATTTTAACAAAATAAGGCCACCTCAAAAATTATCTAGTTAATTTAACAACTCTAGCTACATTAGAATTAAACCTGATTTTTATAATGAGAATTTTGTAAGTTAGTATTGGTATCTAATGAACACATATAAATCAAGCTATAATGATAACATAAAAATTAATCTTTACTTAATTATCTATTTAATTATGCCAAATTACACGAAATAACAAATCTTACTATTCTATTAATAAATTATGTTAGAACCTTTAAAAATATGAAAATTAAAACATATTCTAATAAATTAGTATTTTAAAATAAGCAAAACCCAAAACTATCCAAAAGAATCGGATTTCTTTTTTTTTTTTTTTTTGTCTTTTTTCATTTTCAACTAATTTCTCTCACTCCTCCTTTTCCCTGTTCTTTCTCCCTCCTCAGTTCCTCTTTCTCTCTCTCTCGACTCCTCCTCTCAAATCTATTGTGGTCTTCGTCTCTATGGATCTCCGTTTCTCTGATTACTCTGACAAGTCCAAGATCGTACATCACCAAGCGAAGACGGCGACTAGAAGGTGCGAGTTCGATGACGCTAGCGCCGAAGTTCTCAGAGATTGGATCTTACTGTTTATTGAATGCCATTGCTGCCAGCGATCGTGAGGAAGATCTCGACAAAAGCTCGAGCTCTGGAATCACACCCTCGCTGCCAGCAGTCTTCTTTAATGCAGATCTGTAGTCTACACGTCAGAAACTCCTACTTTGGAATCACGCCGTCGTCATCTGGACTCACGTCGCCATTGTCTGGATTTGCGTCGCCATCGTCTGATCACCTGAGGGTCATTCGCAAAGTCAGATCGCGATTGAAGTAGGCAAAATCCGGCGACGAAACCTTGACAAAGTCCAGTACTGTGAACTTGGAGCCACTGGCCGAGTTTTTTTTTTTTTACTTTTTATAATTTTTTGTTGTTCTTGTTATTATTACTATTATTTTCATTAATTATTATTATTATTTTTTTTTTATTTTACTAAAAATAGAGTTTTGCTTGGAGATCTATTTTTTGTTAGGAATTTTGTATTCGGGCTCTGCTATGGTTATGGTTGGTAATTTTTGGCTGATGTTGTCGCCCAAAGGTGTTTATGTCATTCTAATCAATGTGTATATATTTTAGGAAATATATTATTTATGAGTAAATATTGTCCAAGCCAAAAAATAAAGTATTTATAAAGAAATACTATATTTACCGACTACTGTCAGTCGGTTGAAATCTTTGGTAAAGTTTTATATTTACATGGTAAATATTATATTTATTGGTAAAATACTGTATTAATTAACCGTTGGTGGTCTGACGAAGTCATCGGTGTATTTTTATATTTACATTGTAAATACAGTATTTTACTGGTAAATATTGTATTTTTCTAGTTGTCGACAGTTGGGCAAATTTTTGTATTTCTTAGCTGCAAGTGGTCTAGAGAAGTCGTTAATGAATTTTTGTATTTACATGGTAAGTGCGATATTTCTCGGTAAATATTGTATTTCATGGCATCGACGGTCTGGGAAAGTCGCTAGTGAATTTTTATATTTACATGATAAATATAATATTTTTCGATATTTATTGTATTTCTTAGTCGCTGACGAAAGAGGAGAGTGATAGATATAGAAAATAAAGATGTGGGCTATTTTAAAGCTTTTATTCTCAAATTCTCAAGAGAAATTACCTAATTTTTCATGATATGTTATTTACTATATATTTTAAAACTACATGACATTATTTACTAAGGTTTAACCTATAAAGATGTTATTTTGCTTTCTCTCCATTTAATTATTGACTTTTTGCTACTCCAATAAAAGCACGAAGTTGGTCTCTTTACTATACATTGAATCACAAAACTCCATTTAATTTGTTTATGATCGACTTTTATCCTTGTAATATCTCAAAGTTAATCATAATTGAGTTAAGGATATGTCCACATTACCTTCTCTATCATTTTTATTTCAAAGTTTTATCATTACATTATTGGAAAAACCCAACTCATAAAACCATATAATTAAAATATGATTTAGCTGCCAATTTAACCAAATGGTTGAGGCTTCTTATGGTTTACTAATTTTAAACCAATTCCATTAAAAGAGTAATATTAATTCTGGTTAAAAAGTTATAGATTCCATATTTATAAATCATACTCTAATTGAATATAAGCCATGCCTATAGTATATTGACATAAGAATCTTCCATAATCAGAATACTTGCCTTTGGTGTAACAAAAAATACAAGTTATAAACATGCAATTATGAATCCATTTCAGAGTTAATATCATCACATAATTAATTATCTAAGTCAATTGATTAAAATGAAATTGATAATAAAACCAACTGCACTTTAGGTCTAGTTTATTATATGTCCAAGACTAAGGATAAATCAATGTTTTTATGTTGGAGTCTCCGCTTCGACAGACAAGATAAGCTGTCTCTTTAATTGAAATTAAACACCTCTTACAATCTTATCTAGAATAAAGTATCTATTTTTATTTCAGAAATGGCAAGCTATGCATTTAGACTATTATCTTACAATAATATTTTCTTACGCATAAACTTTAAATATGCACGATTCAAGATTTAGTATTAATAGTTGTAAAGTTTTGGTCTGTTTATCATACAATCAACAATATGAAAGTAAATGGGACACATTGATACATGAAAAAATGAATTAATTTTTATTGATCTAAAATACCTATGATACATTTAATGTACTCAGTCCTTAGGCCCTAATCCTAACAGGCGAGACTATAAGTTAGGGGAATGCTAATCAAAGTAGAGTTCCAATCAGTAAGTGGTTTAATTAAGAATCATAGTTGCAAACAATAAGGTCATAACATTTGTTACGCTTCCAAATCTTTCAAGGAGTAGACCTAGTTCTTGCTACTCCAGTCATGGAAGTATGTAATTGGTTGTTCGTGACAGGTAATTTACACTGGTATTTGATACATGTGCTCAATAAATATTTAGAAGTTATAGTCTTGATTGTAGAAGAATTAATGTTGAACTAGCTTGATTGGGTTACATCTATTAGTAGATGACGACTCTTTTTGTTTTATGTTTAGTATGACTTATTTAGATTATGCAATTTTTATCTTCATATCATGACTTATTGGACTGTAATCTTTATCTTGAAATTATGATTTAATGACGTACTTGGGTTATGTAATTTCTTTCTTCAAATTTTGACATATTTGGATTATACAATTGTAATCTTCATATCCAGACTTATTTTCAACTGTGTAATGCTTATGTTTATATTTTCGGTTAGATTGTTTTTATGTAATATGTTACTTAAGTAGATGGAAAACATCTCTAGTTAAACATATCTCGGTGCTAAATAATGGTAAAAACACCATTTTTTAGTTCTATAAAGCTGAAATGTTTTCTGATGTAGGGCGTAGCATTTTTAGCATTTTATAAAATTCGTGTCAAACTAGGATCTTTGTCACGGTCGTTCAATAAAGGAGTATCTCTATATGTTTTTTTTTTTTTAATTGAAAAGTTGGGGGGTGTTGACATAATTTTCTTTTCTTTTCTTTTTTTTTTTTTTTTGGGAAGGGAATATCATTGTTATTTGGCAAAACACACCGGTTGTAAGTCTAAAAAGCCCTTTTTGAAAAGAAAATATATAAATTAGGTCCTTCCACTGGTTTTCCATCCCGTTATATACTTAAGCCACGATTTAGTCTAGAAAACGACATGAAATATTGCTTCTTGTGCTTTAAGGGTGCAAACCGACTAATACAAATGCAATCGAAACTTGAACTCAATGAAGACTAGCTATGGACAACTTGCCATCATGAACATATATTATTACCTTATAAGTAAGCGTAACAAATTATTAGACCATTACTACTCAACCAAACTTAATAATATGTTTTCAATTTTCTGAATAGTAGTCATAACATCTTCAAAATCGCTCACAGAAGTTATTTGGTCTTAAACACTTGAAGATGAAGACACTGCCAAACACGCTGCAATACAGTGTTCTCAAAAGGGTCTTGAATTACAAGGAGAAAACAGCAGCACATATATACATACATATATATATACATGTATATATAACATGAAAATATCCAAGAAAGTATTCACCCGGCTTTCCATGAAGATGGTGGTGGAGTTTCAGAATTCATCCAAGTAACTGAGGTCTTATCATACCTGCCCCCTTTTATAGAATCTAATGAAGCCAAAGATTCGAGCTCGGCTATTACTTCTGGTGACAGTTTCACGGACAGGGCACCAATATTCCGGTTAAAATTCTCAATCTTGGTGGTTCCGGGGATTGGACAAACATCATCGCCTTGGTGGTGAACCCAGGCCAATGCCAGCTGAGTAGGGGTACATCCTTTTCTTGAGGCAATTTCATTCACTCGGTCAAATATCTTTTGATTATGTTCAAGGTTTGGTAGAGTCTGCAATAACCATGCATATATTAGGCATCACAAAAGTAGCGGCAATGGCTTTAACAAATATGTTATCATGAATTTATAACACAAGTACATTTAAAATGGAGTGACTAAGAATGTTTCATGGAAGCTTTGGAAAACACAAATGAACCTAATTTCTGAGTGTAAGCAATGCATGGAGGCATTTAGCCATATTTATTATAACTTGAATCCTATTATGCTTTCTTTGCCTCATTTGAGAAAATACATGATGGATACTCTGTTAATGAAAATAGGAGTATAGCCTCTAGAGGTGAAAATTTTTATCCTGGATAGTTTATGCATGTTGCACAATGAATAAAATTAGTGGGCTTACTTGGAGTGATGAGAGAAAAATAAAAAAAGAAAAAGTAGGCTTGAAATTCAAGAACTATTTGTGACACAAGGGGATAGACATTGTCACACAAGTAAATAAACAGTTTTGAAGCAAGTAAAAGACAATGACGTTTTAGAGAGCTTATTGGCATTCATCTATCATCTCTGTAATTGTATAAAATCAGAAAATTAACCTTTCGGTATTCATCTGCAGAAAAATTTTCAACAATCTTAGGTCCCGAAGACATGAATCCTCTTCCCAGAGGGCTGTATGCAACAATACCAATGCCCAATTCCCTGAAAATTACGAAAAGCAATATGTTATTATCATTATTATTATTATTATTATTATCATGAACTCAGCATGAGTGCTTACTACTTAAAAATATGAACACCTAATTTCATATAATGAACCTGACCTGCAAGTAGGAATAATGTCTTCCTCAACATCTCTGGCCCACAAGGACCACTCCAATTGCACAGCAGTTATAGGATGAACAGCATGTGCTCTTCTTATTGTTGAAGCTGAGGCTTCTGATAATCCAATGTACTTTATTTTACCCTCTCCAACTAGCTTCTTCAGCTCACCAATCTTAAAAAGGAAATTGGAAATTAAGGAAGTTTCAATATCAAAGTTATCCATATATAAGATGTGTGATGCAGAGTATGCCAGTGGTAATAAGACCATATTAGCATGCAAAGCTACTTTCAACAAACTTTTCTTATACTCTCTATATATATATCCATTCTTGATATATACAGGTAATCCCTCTATATTTTGATCTTCAGATCAGCAAATACTTTTAACAAACCTATATCTTAATTAATGCATAATCAACCAAGTTAGAGAGACACCTTGGCTGACACTTTTTTCAGAAAAAATAACACTCCTTTTGTTTGTCAAATTTCAAGAAAAGTGTAGTTTGACCGTTAATAATTTTCAAATGATAAAAATATGCCTCCTTGCATTAGAAAAGTACCTTAGCTAGATTTAGGGCCCAAAGTTATGTTTTATCTTTTTTTAGTCAATGAAAATGTTATAAAGTGATCTTTTGACAATATCTTTGGTCTCTCCTTTTTTTTTTTTGATCGAATATCTTTGGTCATTTTAGTCATTTTACATATCAACTTGAGGCAGAATATCTATAATTTAGACAAAATTACAAACATTTGTTGGTCAGCATTCTTATTTCCAAATCATGTACCCATTACCTTCTAAGAAAGAGAACTTTAAGAGAGAAATGCAGATAAATAGAACACAAGCATATGCTTTAACTACTGTTATTTGGCCGTATATATAATCAAATGTGAAAAAACAGAGCTCTAAGACACCAACGTTTCGAAAATCAATCACAACCATCAGAGCTCGGGCGATTTTCATTACAACCCAGTCAACATATTAGATCAAGTAAAGTAAATATGATAACAGAAAATTTTCTCCTGCTTATGCAGGTGAATTATATATGCTTGAAATGAACTGACATTAGCTTTTGTGAAAGAGAGAGAGAGAGAGGAAGAATCAAACCGTGACTTCAATAGGCACACGAGTGTCTATCCGATGCTGGTAATACAGATCGATCAAATCAATGTCGAGCCGCTTAAGGCTGGCCTCGCAGGCAGCCCGTGCATAAGCTGGGTCTCCCTGCACCCAAAACTGGCCGTCATCGATCCTGATGCCGAATTTAGTAGCCAGCTGAACTTTCTCTCTCACTCCCCCTTTAAGCGCCTGCATAATATTTAGTTGTTGAAGGTTAGAGTTTGAATCCTGGCAAGTGTAAAACCAAAGTTTAATGTCCCTTTCCCAGAAGGATTTCATTGGTGAATGGTCCGTAGACGTCGGAGGTGTCGAGGAAGGTGACGCCGCAGTTGACGGCATGGTGGATGAGGTTGATCATGTCGGGTTCAGGCTTCGAAGTGCCGTAGAAGGCCGACATGCCCATGCAGCCTAGTCCCTGAGCTGAGACCTCCGGGCCTTGCGACCCAAGTTTGATCCTTCTAACCGCCGTCATTTCCTCCAGCAATTCTGGCAAGATCACCACTAAACGTGATTGTGTATCGGGAAGTACCAAACTCCAGTACTACTAAGTACTAACTGATCGGTTCAAGGCACAAAAGTGCAGTTTTTTAAGTGTCGGCGGAGGCAACCTAGGCCCCACCGGGTTTTTTGGTAATTTATGCTCTTGCCCGCGGTTTTTAAAATTTTTTATTTATGCCTTGTTTTATTCATAAAATTTTACTTATGCGTCTATTGTTAACAAATTTTTTTGTCTAATTTATTCATATAAAATTATTTTTTATATGAACCTTATTAATCTTTTGTTCATAACTTGCCCTATTTTAATAATGTTTCTCAAACATACCTCTATTTAAGTATTTTTTCTTCAGTTCTCTAAAATAATCCTTTTTTAATAAATATGGTCTTCATAAATATATTTTCCTAATTGTCTTACTAAAATGATTTTTCTTGATTGTGTTTATACTTAAACTTCTTTTTATGCATCTCTTTTGCACTCCTTAAATAATTTATTATGAATTTTACTTCATTAAAATCGTTTTCTCATAAGTGCTCTATTCTTTTTTTTTTTTTTTACTAAATTAAACTACGAGGAGAAGATTAATTAAGAAGAAACTAAACTTTAATGCAAATTTTATATTTACGAAGTAAAAAATTTAACAAATTAAATGTGCATGTGCCTTTGACTATTTTATAGTATTGAAAGTTGATATATTGGTAATTTCTATAGCTTTGCATATTTTTAGCTTATACCTCCCTGAAACAAAATCCCAGTTTCACCACTAAGTCTACATATATAGTGTATTATTAAAATATCCGATTAACGGGAGAATAAGGAAAACAGAAGATTTTCAAAATATTTTTGAAATGCTAGTTAAGGTACGTTCGATGCATGCATGATGAAGTTATAATTAAAGCTTTTATAATGTAGATTATAAATAAAAAATATATACAAGTAAAATTTTAAAATTTTTAAAAAGAAAAAAGTTGTTTGTACTAATAATCTCTAAAGATGTGAATTTGTTACATTTTGACCATAGGTCTAATCATTTTGATATTTATGAAATAAACAATTTTGATCCCTCAATTAATAGATTGACTTAGGCAAAATATAACATAAATAAAGTACAACAAGTTAGAGTTTTATGAGGGATAAAATGGCAAAAGAATAAATAGATTAAACAATACTGTAAATGAGAAAAAGTTTGAAACTGGTGATATAATTTTTATTTCTTTATTTGAAAGGCAAGTGATCATGGAAGATTATTGAAGCAAAA
>CAMOHE010029353.1:7871-39399 GCA_946598075.1 Artocarpus hirsutus | reverse complement strand
GGACCTTGAGCTTGTCCATCCTCAGTGTATCTACCGTAGTACTCTCTATCTCTATCTGATCTCACGATCTTAATTTGCTTGCCGCATTGTTTCTCTACTTCAACCTTGAAAACCTTAAAGGCATCTAATGCTTCATCCTTTGTATGAAGCAAGTAGAGATACATGTACCGTGAGTAATCATCTATGAAAGAGATGAAGTATCTCGGACCATATGAGTCCATGTCTAGACTACAAATATCTGAATGTATGATCTCTAATATTTCTGAACTCCTCTTGGCACCTTTCTTAGACTTGTTGGTTAGCTTTCCCTTAATGCAACCAACACAAGTCTCAAAGTCAGTAAAATCCAAAGCACTGAGTACTCCGTCATTCACTAACCTCTTGATTCTCTCAATGGAGATATGTCCCAATCTCTGATGCCACAACATAGAGGAATCCTCATTTATAATACAACGTTTAATGCCAGATTGAACATGCATAGTAGTATGATGTGGTTCATTTTCTAAATTAATTGAGAAAAGACCGTCAGAAAAAATACCATTCCCAACAAGATTAGATTTATAAAATAAACTGAAACATATGTCTGAAAAAGTAAAGGAATATCCCAAGGTACAAGTCTGGAAACAGAAATTAAGTTCTTAGAAAAGTTTGGAACATAAAATGTCTTATCCAATTCTAAAATAAAACCACTATTTAAAACTAAGGTGCATGTTCCGATGGCTTCCACATGTGAGCGCATCTTGTTTCTTGAAGAGATGCTTAGCTCACTTCCCACTGGCTTCCTTATGTTTCGCATACCTTGCAAGGTATTTGAAACATGGATTGTAGATCCAAAATCAATCCACCATGTGTTATAAATAACATCAACCATATTAGATTCATAACAAACAAATGAGAGTTGAGTACCTTTCTTATCAAGCCATTCCCGGAATTTGGAGCAGTCATTCTTTACGTGCCCCTTCTTCTTACAAAAGAAGACTTAAACTCCTTCTTAATTTTCAGCTGGGTAGGAGCCTTGCCTTTCCCTTTTTGCTTGGTCTGATTTTTCCTTTTATCCTAGGTTGCCAAATTTACTTTTTCTCCCTCTTCCATGATGAGTCTTCCCTCCTCCTAAACACACATGGTCAATAGCTCATTAATTGACCATTTGTCCTTATGTGCATTATAGGAGATCTTAAAGGGACCATACTAAGAGGGTAGAGTGTTCAAAATGTAATGTACTAGGAACGAATCAGACATCTCAACCTCAAGGGTCTTTAATTGAGCCGCAATGTCCCTCATGCGCATGATGTGCTCACGCACACCTCTCACACTAGTGAGCCTCAAAGACGAGAACCTCATAATTAGGGTGCTGACAAGTGCCTTATCTGAAGTTTCAAACTGCTCATCAATAGCCTTCAGTAATGCCTGGACTTTGTCATACTGTTCGACGGAACCATGTATACCAGCAGAGATTTTGGTCTTTATGAACATGACACTAAGGCGATTAGATCGCTCCCAACGTTCATAAAGAGCAATCTCATCCTGAGTGCTGGTTTCAGTAATTACGGGCTCGTCTTTCTTATAGCATAATCAATGTCTATCCACCCCAAGTGAAGGAGAATTCTCTCCTTCCAGACCTTATAATTATCCCCTTTCAGCTTAGGGATATCACATTGAATATCAGAGAAATTCACAGGTTGTATGACTGCATAATTAAAATAAACATGCTTATGATCCAAAATATTGAGAATAATAGACATAAATCATGCTTTACCAATGTAAATCATGCATAAAAATCATGAATCTATGACATAAAACTTGCCTGTGGGCTAAAGTTCTAATTCAATTAGACTCATTTTACTGTATGATAAAACTATCAAATTATGTTTCATTTTCTAATACCTGTGGGCAAATTAGAAAATATAATTTGATACTTTATCCCAATTAGTCATACCAATATAATAAAAATTTTTGTGGGATAAAGTTTATTATATTGAGTACAACTAACTGCAATAAATGTCCTTTAACCAAATGTGATCCTAAACCAATTAATATATAATTTTGCATAATTAGAAGTGCTGTGGCTAAGCTCTAATTATTCAAAATATTATGGATCACTAAGACATTTAATTTTGTTCATAAAATTATCCATACAATATTGTATATTCTTTAGGCAATATAATAATTATGAACAAAATTTCAATTTGTACTAAATAAGTTAATTTAATTTAATAACATGCATAACAAAACTCAAAATTATGCATATAACAATAATTAGCACATTAATAAATATTTGGCACATAATGTATAAAATAAATTTCCCATGAAATTATTGCGAAAATTATGTGCATATCCAAAAAAACCCAAAATTAAATTAAAAAATAATAATATATATATATATTTTTTACAATTTTTCAGCCTCCTGAAACGACTTGTCGTTTGGTGTGAAACGGGCAGCCCTCACTGGTATAAACGACATGTCGTTTTTATTCCCATGGATTGAAACGACATGTCGTTTCACTGTGATGAAAACATCCCCTTTATGCTCTGAACGACATGTCGTTTTGCAGACATGTCGTTTTGCAGACCAAAATGCTAAACGACATGTCGTTTTACAGGTCGTCTTCTTCACCCGAAAATGGGTTCTGTTGACCCGTTTTGCCCGTTTTGCCACCCGGTTCATGACCCGTTCAAATTTTCACGTTTTGAACACCAAAATTAATGCCAAAAATCACAGAAAACATAAAAATCGAATTTCCAAATGATTTTTAATCATATTTTTTTTTTATGAAAAAGCTTTAAATTACAAACTTTGATTTTCAAAATTTTTTGACCGTATATGTATATATACATATATTGAACACAGAGCCAAAGACAAGGCAGAGATATTATACTCTGATACCAAATGTTAGTTGTATCAAACATTTACAACAATTAAAAACGTAAAACACAGAAGCAAAGGAATCGCAATAATACCTTTTGCCATTGACTGTGTTCTGGAATTTTCGGCCTTACACCGCGCTGTGTTTCTTGAAATCTTTTCTGAGCACTAACAACCCTCACTAGATGGTGTATTATATTGTTTTTAGGAATTGTATGTCCAGGGACCAAAGAAACTTATTTTCCCGTGTGTCTACCGTGACCATCACACGGTTTTAACAGTGTTGCCGAACGGTTATTCCGGCAAATAACCGTTCGGCGGTTGATGTCAAATTGTAATGCACCACGTGGTCCAATTGCGTTCTAACATAGATGGGCCAATCACGTTCTAACATTTTCTACAATTTCATGTCTCCCCAACAGACTGCGCCAGATATAAGAAGGATTACTTTCTAATTGCGCCTGCAGAAAATGCATAGAAGGAAAATAACGAGCTTTTAGAATTTGACCAACCAAAAGAATGAGGATTTTCAAGCAGTCTCCAAGCCTGCTTAGCAAGCATCGATTGATTAAAAAGACTGAGATCCTGAAAGCCTAAGCCCCCATCACCTTTAGCTCTTCACATTTTCTCCCAAGACCACCCATGCAGCTTCTTTTGACTCTCATCGCCTACCCACCATAATCGGGCTACTAAACTTTGCAAATCATTACACAGCACGAGAGGAAACTTGAAAACGCCCATGGAATATGTGGGAATAGCCAAAGCAACTGCCTTTTGCCCCCTGTGAGAATAAGTTTCCTTTCTAGACTTGTAACTTCCTACTAACTTTCTCCTTATTTGTCTAGAAGGTCTGTTTCTTATTCTTTCCAACTAAAATAAGGAGCCCATGATATTTGTCATGCGGTAGAGCAATCTCAATCCCCAATAATTGCTGCATAGTTGTTCGGGTTGATTCCTGCACATTTGGGCTGAACGTAATTGTTGATTTTTAAAAATTATAGCTTGATCAGAAGGCTTCTGAAATGTCTGTAGCATTTCGACAATCTTTATACCTTCATCCTCTTCTGCTTTACAAAAGTCAGACCATCATCTGTAAAAAATAAGTGATTGACCTTCGGTGCATTCTTTGAACGTGAAAAGCCCGAAATGTCCTCTGATTACTCTCCTTTGTTGATTAAGGATAAAAGACCTTCTCCACACAAAAGAAAAGGATGAAAGAGGACAACCTGTTTCAATTACCGTTTAGCTCTCACTTCTCCCTGAGGAATACCGTCGATAAGGACGGCAAATCTTGACGTAGTAATACACCTCATAATCAAGGAAGTCCATTGAGGAGCAAAGCCCAGTTTCAACATCATAGCTTCCATAAACTCCACTCCAGTCTATCATAAGCTTTGCTTATACCTAATTTCAAGCCATCCACCTTTTCCTACAAATATTTCTCCTCTTTAACAAGTGCATTAGCTCAAAAGCCACTATAACATTGTCTGCAATCAACCGCCCGGGGACAAAAGCACTTTGATTCTGGGATATAACGTCCCTTGGAAAGCCTATTGGCAATGGCTTCGGTGACTATATTGTAGATAACGTTGCACAAACTAATTGGTCGAAAATCCGCTACTTTCTTTTGAGTTTTAATTTTTGGAATAAGACATACATAAGTAGCATTCCACTCAGCCACCAAAGCCTCATCATTAACGATTTTAGACATGTCTGCACAACTGTACTCCCAACTACTACTACCCAATTCTTCCGAAGGAAAGCAGCATGAAATCCATCGGGTCCTGGCACTTTCTTTCCTCCCATACTGAAGAGTGCCTCCTTTATCTCATCGGCAGAGAACGGGGAAAGGAGTTGCCTGTTAAGCTCCTCTGAGATACATGGAGAAATTGTGTCAGTAATGCAAGAAATATCCTCAGCCGAAGGATTATTACTCATGAAAATATCTATGAAATAGTCTTCTATGAAGTGACAAACATCATTTCCAGAGTTCCTCCATACCCAATCTCTATCTTCCAACCCATTGATTTCATTCTTACTATGCCTTTGAGATGCTTTCGTGTGAAAACAATTGGTCTTTCAGTCCCTGGCCATCAACCTGTCCGTCGATGCTCGCTGCTGTCAATAATGTTCTTCCATAACCAAGAATCTATCTCGTTGCTTTTCTAAATCACAAATTTTTATCCAACGATCCTAGACATGTTATATAGTTTTTGTTATAATTCAGATCAAGAACAATTCCTTTGAGAGGAGAAGCTTCTATCACATTTAGAAACATGTTAGGGTTGCATTGATTCGGCCTAAGTTTTAAAGTGTGAAAGAATTTATGAAACAAGGGATGAAGAAGTAGTTGACTGAAACATAAACTTTTAAATATGATCATGAGATCCCTAAGGCTAGCGGAGTCCTTCTTTTAGATCAAATCTTTTGATCGAAATTTCTCTTGGAATACGACAGACGTGTTCAATCTCTTCAACTAGAGCAGAAGAAATCTTAGGATACATGGTGACTGAAGAAAATGGCAAAAGAGATAGAATTTAAACAAAAACAAGAAGTATATGGAAAGTTATAATGCAAGAACAAGTAGGCGAGAGGATAAAATTCTTTAAAAAAAAGAAGGAAGAAGATTAATTCTGGCGGAAAAGAATCATTAGGAAGAAATAAAAATATATATAGGAGGAAGATAAAGAGGCGCGAATTAGAGGTAAAAGCGGGGAGACTTAAAATTTGGGAAAGTAAATTAGTCAAGCTAATTGCAATAATTGCAATGACGTCATCGGTAAAGAAGAATATTGAGAAGAAGACAACTGTCAACATGTAATTGGGTATTTAATGTGAAGGCCATCACTTCGTTAAAATTTTAATTTAAAAAGTAAAACAAAACTTTAGACGACGGAATGTAAATCATAGCAACAGTCGGAGTCAAGTAAAGTATTTGAATCAAGCTAAGATGAAATATCTAAATCTGGAAATCATCTCACAAATTATTAAGGGCATATGAAAATTAAATTGAGTGCAATGAAATTAGAGGCCAACAGAATATTAAAAAGGGATGGTTTCATTAATTCCATGCATATTATATGTCTAAAAAAGGGAGAGAGAAAATGAAAGAGGAGAGAAGAAGGAGAAATAGTAAAAGAAAAACCAAGTACAAAATAGAGCATAAAATAAGAGAATCGACTAGTTTTATTGTGCATTTAGCAAAAAAATGTAGTTTCATCGTGCAAAAAATTATTCCCAGAAGAATCAACGACCGCTTAGTTCTGACCAGACTTCAAATTAAACTCCTCAAAATTGATATCTTACAATTTATAATAAGCCTTCAAGGTGGGTTAGTGTCTTTCTTTTTCATCATAAGAGCAACGTCCTAACCGAGCTCAAAACCATTGAAGTATCGATCTCAAAGCGAGTTTTCTTCCAAACCTTCCATTTTTTTTTCATTTCGTTAAACCATTGAGACTCAAAACCTTGCCACAAAGTACTTGCCATGTTGTGCTTCTTGGAGTCCAAAATTTGAGCTTTAAACTGTTAATTTGTTCATTGTTAAAATGCATTCTAACTAATGAATATAACCACCATACAACATGTCGTCTCTCATAGCATTCCTTGGGACCTGCCTATCACTAAAAAATGATAACATATCAATGGCTATGATTACACAAAGTAACTTTGTAAACAGTCTAAGCACTTATACCACAAAAAAGGGCTCTTTTTATGTTAAGGATTAGGCATTGGCAAGAAAAGAAACTCTCTCTCACACATCAAACCAGAGGTGCCCACTTTTCTCATTTTCAGCATTTGGTGGCCCTTCACAAGCCTTGTTTTTCATTTCTCATTCCCAACACTTCTTTGATCGCATTTCCATGTTGAAGCGTTTACCTTCGAAGCCATGGCATTGCCAGCTCCTCAATGAGGCATTGGATAGGAACGAAGAAGCAAAACAAGCATTGAGGATTGAGAACATTGTAGTTAGTTGAACAAGAAACCCTAGTTCTGGAGCAAGACAATGAGTCGATGAGTAGCCAACAAGAATAAGCTGTAGTTAAAGGTGAAATTGCCTCTTCATCAGAAATGTAAGGTATTTTGGTTCCCATTTTGCCCTATGATGCTCTCCTTATGTTCTTGTAGCCTCAAAACTCGAAAGCGTTGGAGTAGCTAGAATCTGAGAAGACTATGTCTTCTCTTTGTCACCCAAAGTGGTGAAGATGGATGAGCACCAAGCAAGATACTCATCTTTTAAAGTTGCAATTGAGAAATCGGCAAAATAAGTCAAAACAATCACTCCAAGAATTTTTAAATAGTACATGACAAAGATCAATAAAGTGAGTTTTTAACAAAGATCATCTGATAGAAATCTTTTTCTTGGTTCTAGAATATGTAGGGGAAGAAATTAGATTTGCAACAGAAAGGACAAAATGTAAGCAAAATAATGAAAGATGATAAACAAATAAACATATAGTAATTATCCCAGAATAACAAAATCTAACTTGATGGATGCTCGAAATGAGGGATAGTTGGAACAATTTCGAAAGAAGAGCCTTAAGAACCATGAAGCATTAACATACTGTTTGGCCAACCTTTTTTCGATTGCATTAGACATGAATGAAAAAATTGATCAACAATCTTAATTTTTTTGTTTCAAGGCTACAGATGATTTCTTAGAGCTATTGGAATTTTGAATATTATAGAAATAAAAGAGGTCCTCCTAATCAAGAATGATTTCCTTAAGAGGAGAAGCTGCCATCACATTCAGCAAACAAAAACTAGATAAAATCTTAAACATGTTAGGGTTGCATTGATTCAGCCTAAGGTTTAAAGTATGATAGAATTTGTGAAACAAAGGATGAATAGGTAGAACACGGCATAAATGTTTAAATGTGATCATGAGATCCCTAGGGTTATCGGAGTCCTTATTTGGATCAAATTTTTTGATGGAAACTTTTCTTGGAATACAACAGACTTGCCTAATCTCTTCTATCTAAGTAGAAGAAATCTTTGGAGGTGTGGTGACCAAACGAAATTGCAAAAGAGAGGAAAAAGCATAGAGGCATAGTTAGAATGTGAGAACAATTAGGCGAGTCGATGAAATGTTTTAAAAAAGAGGGATGGAAGAAGGTTAAATTTAGCAGAAAAGAACGATCAAGAAGAAGTAAAAAAATATATAGGAGGAAGATTAAGAGGCGCAAAGTAGAGAAAAAATAGGAGAGATTTTAAAATTGGAAAAGAAAATTGGTAAAGTTAATTATAGTCATTACATGACAACATCTGTGAAGAAGAATAGGGAGAAATTGATAAGTGTCAACACATAATTAGATTATTAATATAGAGGCTGTTGCTTTATTAAAATTTTGATTTAAACCACAAGAGTTTGAGGAAACGAAAGCAAAATGAAATTTTAGATGATAGAGTATGAATCATAGCAACTATCGGGGTCTGGAAACATACAATCAACAAATATGAACGTAAAGAGGATAAAATTTAGTATATAAATAATAAATAAATTCTTTAAGAATAATTATTGCATGTAATTCATTGACTGAACTATTTATAGTTATTTTTGTCTATGAATTCAAACACTTGTTTTGGATTGTACAAAATTTATTTTAAGGTAATTTTTGGTTATGATGAAGTTCTTAGTGTTTATTGCATGCAGGATTTTTATAGATTTATTTTGGGATGTAAATAATTTATTATGTGAATGTTTGTAGGGAATGCTCACTAAATTGTTTTGCTGGCAGATTCTGTATTGTATGTTATGTGATTTAATTAAATTATTAAATGAAATTTTTATGACTAAAGAAAAATCATGGTGATAGGTTTATATGTTATCTTTATTCCTACCAAATTTGGTACTCAAATTATATGTGAATGTAAAGTTATTAATTTTTAAAGTTATGAAGGTCAGAAATATAAGTGTGTTGAAAGTGTTGTTTTAATGTTTTATGGTAAAATGCAGTATGAATTGTCATGTTTCAAGAGATGAATGTATGTATGATGTTATATGAAATGGATGTTATGTTGTGGTAATTAATTCATTTAAAATAAATATTAATTGCCATTTTATGAATGTATGACATGAACACAATATGAAGTGAGCACATCAAGACCGTGGCGTTGTCACCTACAAGATAAGGTTAGTAAGCTTTAAGAGGTAAGTACATTCTCACCTACAACATGATAAGTTTAAAGTCTGAAATTTATGTTCATGATGGTTTTATGATGATTTCTCATGATGATTTTACATGAAGTATTATTATGAAGTTTTTATGATATGAAAGTTTATGCATGTTTTGATGATAACGTTTTTCAAAGCATGAAGGTATAAGTATGTATATATGTATCACCTAAATAAGTGTTGCACACCTAATGTTATGTTAAGTTATGATGTGAAATGATATGATGTCATGTTTGGTTTGGGATTAGCTACCCCTCTCCTCTCATGACGGCGTGCCTATGATGATGATGTTATGGTACAACACATGGGCCCTTAAGATAAAGCGAATAAGTTTTAATATGGTTGATATAATGCAATATATGTTCCTTATGAAACTATGCCTAGTGCACTATTATGATGATGTTGATGATGTTCATGAAATGTTTAAGTTATGAGATTTACAAATGTACTTACTAAGCGTTTGCTTATTTAAGTTTACATCATGTTGCAGATAAAGGTAAGGGAACCATGGATTAGGAGGAGGACCAAGACGGGCGTGTGAGTTAAGCAAAATAAATTGCAAATGGAAGACGACAAGAAAGAAAGAGATTTTTATGAAATAAACTATGATTTATAATTTTGAATATGTTTATTAAATTTGAATTTTAAGGATTTAAATTATGTTTTATAATTTTGAGAATGTTTATTTGATGGACTTTTATTATTTTATAAATTTTCTTCCGCATTTGAAACTTTAAAACTTGTTTTGAGCAAAAAATTTTTATAACAGTTTGGCTTGCTGACCATTACTGGTCGGATTGTCGAAGAGTTTAATCGGCCTGCCGGTTGCCATGTATCGGCCTGCCGAACTTATCGAATTTAAAACCCCATTTTTGCAAAGTCTCGGGCGGCCTGCCGGTCGAGTTCGGCTTGCCGAAGTCACAAGTTCGGCATGCCGAACTGTGTAAGAAATTTTGACCATGTGTTTTTATGACTTGATTATTTTGGTGAGATAAACTATTTAAGGAATGTTTATAAATGAGTAATATATTACTGTATATTCATATGTATATATATAAAAAAAATGCATGGATCATGGGTTATGTTCTCAATTTATCTTTTTAATTAAATAGCTTATCTTATAAATAAAAACATTACGAAACGAAAGTAACGACATTTGTGACGTCCGTAAAAGGGGGCGTTACAAAATATTAGTTTAGTTTGAAATTAGTCAAAACTGTAAACATAATTATTGGTAATTTTATTTTGAGTCTTAATGTGTTTTATAATATGTTTTTAGTTTGTAAATATGTCTTATAATATTTTAGTAATTTCTAAAAATATTTTCGAGTCTTAAAAATTATATTTGTGTCAAGTAGAAAGAGGCTAAAATTTTAGAAGTTTGTAATTATTTTTTTGTATTTTAATATAAAGTAAATATTTTTAAAATTATTGTAAATATTATGCTTATAAAATAATTAAATTTTTTTCCTATTTTCTATCCCTAGATTGAAATCTGGTGAAAACGAAGCAAAACGACACCAAAACATACAAAATCAGACAACAAATGCTCAAAAAATCAATAAAAATTTGAATTTATAAAAGCTAGGACATATGGCTTCTTTTCAGCCCTAGGAGCACATCGCTAGAGCTCTTGAGCTATCAAATCTGGGACGTGTATTAGTATCACATTTAGCTACCAAACAACATACACACATGGAGGAATCTGGGATGCTGTCCAATCTATTACAGTCATGCACACATAAAGCTTGTTTCTTATCTATCAAATTTGTTTACCAAGACTAATCCAACTCGCAAATATGACCCCATGAGCCCCACATGGTCCCACCTTCTTCTGTGTTCTGTGACTGTTGGATTGAGCGATTGAAGGGCCTAGATCACGCCATTTTAAAGCCTCCAACTACAGTGAAGCACTAGATAACAAGCCAATATTTGCTTAGTAATGAAGGGCCATCAGCATGGAAAAAGAGAGAAAAATCAATAAAAAAAGCTACAAATGACAAATTGAAGCTGAATTTTCAACAAAGACAGTAAAAAATTATAAAAAATGTTGTAATAGTAATTTTTGTAAGTCTATAAATACCGAGGCCTTTGCCTCAGCTGAGCACCCCCTTTCCTTATTTGTTTTCCAACTGAGCCTTAAGCTAAGGAGTCTCCTCTTTTAGGAGGAGATGTTACTAGAGCACTCCTCCAACCCTATTAAAACTAATAAAATAATGCCTAAATTATTGTAGAAAGTCTAGCGAGGTAAAGAGACGATCTTTTATGTATAGTACTTTGGTATGATTTTTAACTCTGTATCTGTTTCATAATGTTAATATTTTTTATGGAATAAATTATATTTTCAAGTTTTTAGTAATTATTATTAGTATTGTTATGCTGCCTGTTTGTGCATAAATTTTATCATGCTTTGTTTATGTAATTTAATTTTGTTGAATATTTAATATTATAATAATAATAATTAAATAATGTTTAATTTTATAGAATGTCTTTTACTATAATATGACTTGTTATATTGTCGATTTTAAATATTTTATGAGACTAGGTGTTGTTGGAATTAACGTAAAAATTCATTCCATTAAATATAATAATGTTGATTTGTTATTATCTTTTCTATCTCAAAATTATGTTAATTATAATTATAATGGTAGCAATTATAATTTTCATAGTCAGTGTTAGTGAGAGATGATTATTTTGCTACTTTTTATAGGAAAAGCCTTACTGTATTATAGCTTGATATATTGTCACTTTAAGTTGACTTATTAAATTAGTAAATATGCTTGCAATTAATAGAAAAAGATATAATAAATCAAATGCTTTAGATAATTTATTTAGAGTTAAAATTTTATATCAGTTACTAAATATACAAAGGATTCTTAAAGTTTTACTGTTTTAATTTTATGTTTTAAAATTTTATTCAAAATTGTTTGAAAATTATTGTTTTCTTTAAAATCTTGTTAAAATCACCCTTGCCTTTTCAGCCATTAAATTGTCAATATTTCAAATTCTTACATTCTTGTGACTATGACAATCTTTTCTATACTATAAACATCTACATTTAAAGAAATATTTTGGGTGATACATCAGCGACGACACAATTACATTAGCGATGATAGTCGTTGCAAAAATGTTGTTGCCAATGTGTCGTAGGCAACTTCATTGGCTGATGTGGCTTCCATTAAAAAACTGTCGTCGTAAATTTTTACTCATATGTTGATGTGGCTTAATTTTTTGCAACGACATTTGTCAAAATGTTGTTGCTAATGTTTTTTTTTCACTTCTTTGAGACGACTTTATTATATTTATTTCTAATATTTTTTGTATTTAATTTTTAATTTGTTATTTTATTAATATATTTTATTTCATTGTATTTAAATTCAAAATTTAATAGAACTAATCGAATTATATTAATAAAAATAAATTAATATTAAAAAAAGAAAATGATAATAAAGTGTTTTATTAATAAAATGGAAATCAAACATAATGTGTAAAATATTAAACAGTATAAATAATAAAAACAAAATACAATCTAATTTTCTAAATTTGCAGCATCACTGACATCATCATCACTGCCATTAGAAGTGTCTAGAGGAGGTATAGGATCCGGAGGGACATAAGGTTGAGGACAAGTCAGAGGTGAGAATTAGACTTTAGGGTGCAACTAGGCCAGCAACTCCATCATCTTCTTCTAGTTCTTGTATATTTGGAGGTTTTGCTTGTACGATCTTTGCAAATATTCTTGTATGTGTGCGTCAACACATGCTAAAGATGTTTCCTTCATTTAGGAGCTAGAGGATGAAATAATAAATTATAATATTTTTTTCATTCTAATTACTTGTCAATTAAAATAATAAATTACTTTTTTATTTTATATTCGTTAATTAATTTTATTAGAAATTTATTTCTTTTCTATTCATATATTCATTAATTAAAGCAATTCTAAGATAATATTTTTTTTATTTTTATTATATTACTATTTCAATTTTTTTAAATCAAATAATATCGTTTATTGGTTTAGTAACTAATTTATGTCCGTTTTTTAATTTTTTTAAATCATATAATATCTTTTATTTTTAAATTAATTAAATCATTAACTTTAAATTTTAAATTTTAAATTTTCCTATCCATATTTTAATCTTCTTAAATTATATGACATCTTTAATTTAATTAAATTATTTCTTTTAATAAATTCAATATTTTACCTATTCTTATTTCAATTTTTTTTATTACTATCATGCATTATATTAACAAAATTCCCAACATAAAAAATAACTTAGACATAACTCAATTCACTCAAAAAAAAAAAAAAAGAAAAAAACTTAAGCATAACTTAAACATAATAAAAATTATAACTAAAAATTTGACAAAAAAAATCATTAACAAGATCTCTATATCAACGAAATTCCCAATATAAAACATGTCATCAAAATCACTTAAATCAACGAACATAATCAACAAAATCACAAATCAAATCATAAGCATTATAACAACATAATCACAATCATACCAACATATATCAATAAAATCACAATCCAAAATTTTCAACATAACACAACCACATTACATAAATTTCTTAATATTTTTCAACATTTTTTAAAAATTAAAAAAAAAAACTCAATACTTACACAATTTAATATCCACTAAACCAAGGGTTGGAAATTCAAGGAATGGTAGCAACACGATGGTGGCAACAAGCTGTAGAGACCACAAAAATGGAGGCAGGTGGTGACAACCACGACGGCGACAGAGGCGGTGGTAGTGGGAAGAAAACCAGAGGAAAGTTTAGTTCTTTTTTTTAACAATTTCAAGGTTTTTTTTGGATTTTTATTGAGGGTTTTAAGGAATCTTAACTGTCTGTAAATAATGGTTTTTTTGAAATTTTTGGCAGGGATAAAGCTCAGAGGAGAAGTGAGAATCGAAGAAGAGGAGAGATGAAGCCGAGAAAAATCGGGAAGGAGGTTTTGTAATCGCAAGAAACCTAAAATGTCATCGCAAATACTAATCAAAACAATGCCATTTAGATTTAGTTGGCCAAAAATTGAAGATGGTTCTAGAACCACCTTTTGAGAAGAAAATTATAGAAACCGCCAAAATCACCGCCAATTTTTTTGCCCAAATATTAAAATTTCAACAATTTGCGATGACAAATACTCTTGGAATGAATATCTTTAACTCCTCGGTGCCAGTTGTACTCTACGAGTATTTGCAATGACATATCATTACAAATACGTACGAATTGGAGTCTAAAACACTCCCGTCGGATTACTTTTTAGCCCCATTTGGTATTTGCGATGACATCGCCACAAATGTTGAAGCACATTTTCTAAATTATATGCGACAATATGTCATTGCTAATACCTTATTATATGCAATGACATGTCGTCACAATTAATTTTTTGAGAAGCCATGTTCGAGATGATTAAATTTGAGGTATTAGTGATGACCTATAATTGCAAATACTTGATTATTAGAGATGAAAAATGTCGCTAATAGTGTCGTCACTAAAGGCTATGTTTGTAGTAATGGAAACCCTTGCCTATTAAGGATATTTTAGTCCATTTACTCTTGACTTGTTTCTGCAACATTGTAAAAATTGTAAAAGTTTTTGGTGTTGTGGCATATATGGATCCACTTGCGTTTTACTTGCCATCCCTATCAAATACTTCCACATGCTAGATCATACGTGTGCTTCAAAGTCCATAGCTTTGAAGCAGGCCCAAGATGTAGACAAACCGTGAAATAGGAAATCACATGCCTCGCATGTACAAAGAAAAAAAGGGAAAGAATGGAGGAAGAAGCGGCAGGGAGGAGACGAAAACAAAAGAAGAACTAAAGAGCTATTGATTCATGGCTGGTTCCATTTGTTTACGGCTTTAAACTTGATATTCATTTCTAATTTTCTCGTACTGAGGTTGAGACTGAAACCCTATCTTGAAAAAGTAGTTTTCTTTTATCGAATTAATTCCAGTCTTGTAGTCTTGAGTTTTTATTTTTTATTTTTTGTCTTGATTTGTGTGCAAGTTTAACAAGAGAAACAATGACGGGTTATGTAATTACATTTAGCCACAAGTTATAGAGATGAGACAGAAAAATTGGTCTCTAAGAAATTTTAAGCGACGAAATTTTGACTTGTAAAAACTAGTTTTTGTCTCGATGTAATTGTCATTTTTCGTGTTATTTATCACAATTTAGTATTATAGTAGATGTTATGAGAAGAATAAAACTACTACATAATAAAAAGTAAAATTATAATTAGTTATGAGTACCCATCAACGAAATCAGAATATGTAAAGAAAATAAGTCACATGGGCTTTTTGCCAACATTATTTTGTATTGAACATTTTCGACTACAAGCACCTCTTCCTGTCTTATGATTTAACAATAAACTTGACGCTTAGACATATGAATTTGACAATGAAGTTCATCCTCTTGAGAACTATGTCGCATAAAAACCCCGGGCATTGCAGGAAACGAAAAGGAACAAAGTAAAAAGACAAATCATAAGGCACAAGAAAATAGTCAAAATAGCATGACATTGAATGCGTCAAGACGTAGTTTAAACGATAGTTAGAACAAAGTTGATTTAAAATTTATATTTTGTGTAAAAAACACTATAATAAAATTATTTTCAATTACAAATTTATGGTTTGAACTATATTTCGAAATGTTATTTTTATTCAAGGTTCATAAAAGGGACGGGGACTTCAAATTAATCGTCCATGAATCTTTATCTTCAAACCCCGATCATGTCAGTCCGCAACCAGATTACATAATCTAGCGAGAGAAAGAGACAAAGTGTGAGGGAGATGACGAAGCTGTTCTTAGAAAATAAAAAAGTCCAACATATAGCCCGACTTGCATCAAATTTTTATTTAGCATTGAGATATAGATATCCTGCTTTCTTATCAGGAAAACGAAGGTCGTACGAACATTTTATTCATGAGTTATCAGATAATCAAATATAATTATATAAAGAAGAAAAACCGTGCTGATTCGAAAGGCATCTTTTCGATCATTTATATCCGATTCAGAGGTACACCCACATTTTTCTAGAGAAAATTCATCAAGTCAGCTAACATAAAAGTGGTTGTGACCTCTCAACAAAAGTCTAAGAAAACCACCTTTTCTTTTATTTGTTTCCCAGCTAATTTCTTCTAGCCTCAAAATTTGTAACGCCTTTTAGAGACGATTAATTTAAAAGCAAACCACATGCTTTTGTTACATATGAACTTCTTGTATATTATTCAATAATAATCAGCTTAATTATGATCATGTGATCAAGCCCATTTTGCCATCAAAGACATGCCAACGGCACCCAAAAGTACTGCTGCATATGATTTGACCTGTAGTTTGATGCTGCCCTGCAACTTTGGACCCACAAAATCTGCAGAGAGAAGATCAACCAAAGCCATGTAGATCAGAAGCCCTGCTGACGAAGCGTTAAGTAATCCGACAGTGATGAGCGCGCTTGGGCTGTTCTCTTTGTAGGTACTCGACAAGGCTACTCCAAGAGCTATGCCAAATGGAGCAGTTACCGAGAAAAAGAACACCATAACAGCCTTCTTCGGTAACTTGTATTCAGCCTGCATTAATTTTGTTATTATTTTTTATTTTTGTCAGAAAATGTTAGTTATGAAAATTTTGACTTAAACGGTTTGGAAAAAATTGAATTAATTAAGAGTTATTGAAATTAATTTTGTTCTTTGATTTTTTGGGTAAACTTAAACGGTTTGGAAAAAATTGAATTAATTAAGAGTTATTGAAATTAATTTTGTTCTTTAATTTTTTGGGTACCTGTAGAATGCAACCACCTAGACCCATTCCTTCAAACATTTGGTGTAGGCAAAGGACGGCAATTACAACTGAGTGAACAACTATTCCAAGTTCTAGTACCTGTGCATGTGCACCAACGACTTTTGACATAAATAGCAAAATGAAAAAATATTATGTGCCAAACCAAAGAGGAACTTCGCCTAGAACACATGTTAGAATAAAAAACTATGGTTAGTTCACATATTAAAGAGCTCAAGCTTTTAAAAAATTGATACACTAACATAGTTTTGGAGCACCAGATCTTGAGTTCAAACTAAACTGTCATTACATTTTGAGTATTAAGTATATTTCCAGCCCAGAGACAAGTTATGTTCTTTTCAACAAAAGAAAAATGTGTACTTCTTTATTAGAAAACTAAAAAAAAAAAGAAGATTGCTCGTTAATACTCGTTAGTTTTAGCATATGCATACACATAAAAAGGTACTAACACAAAATTTATACATGATCACAAAATAAAGATAAAAAATTATTAAGGTGGGTGTGAAGTAATTCACTCACACGTAAGAATTTTACGTGGCAATTATTAATTATTAGTATTAATAATAACAAGAAAGATAACGAAATTAAGTGAAAAATATCAATAGGAATAATCTCACCATGGCAACCACACGGTAACGATGAAGCTGTGTCTCTTGAGGTCCTTCCTTGACAACTCCATGATGGTGTCCATGAAAGTGTCCTCCGACATTAACAGCCATCTCTTGGTCTCTCTCAGCAGTGATTCCGGCCTTACCTTTCTTGCTATAAATAGCAGTGGCCAAGGAATCTACCATCAAAGTGACAATCGCTGATAACATGGCCACAAAGCCAGTGAAAGGGAACTTGTGCCACGGATTTTCTTTCAAGCAATCAGACGACAACATGTCGAACGAGTCCGGCAAGACGTGCATGAACCCGGTGGCAAGAATGATGCCCGCCGCGAACGCCTTGATGAGGATGAAGAGATTCTGGTCGGGCTGTAGGGCCGGGACCCTCTTGGTGAATAGAGGGAGGCAGACGCCGATCATGCTCGTGATTAGAATCGTGACAATGGCGATGATTTTGAGTGGCAACGCCTCGTTCTTGTCATTGCAGGAGTTGTTCGACTGTGTGTTGCAGTCGTCCGGATCTGAGTAAGCTAGGGAAGCGTAGAGGGAGAAAAGAAGGAAGAAAATGGTGCTAACTTTGGCCATTGTTTTTTTTATTTTTTTTTATTATTATTTTTTTGGCAACTCTTATTTCTTTTTATGCTACTAGAAGTGGTTGGAATTCGTCGGTTTTAGGTGCTGAAGTTTATTTCTTCGAGCTTGTTTATATAGAGGTCTGTACATCATTACGAGTTTATTAATTATTATTTGCTTCCGAGAATCTTGTAAAAATGATGTGGTGTAACCTCTATTTATTTAACAGGTATGAGTTTGTAAAATTTAATGTAAAAAATGTGACAATTTAAGAATTTTGTGGTATCTAGAATTTACCAAGATGTTTTTGCAATTCTATGCAATTACAAAAATGTCTCCTTGGCATTTTTTGGCAACACTATAATAAATTTGAGATTATACGACCTTTATTTAACAACATTTTCTCAAAAACTGTTGTGATAAGGGAAAAAAAATGCAACCAGTTATGTCCGTGAAGACAAAGCCGTCGTGGTATTGGCGGGAGCTACCACGACGGTTTTTTAAAAAACTGTCGTATAAGATTAAACCTTTTACGACGGTTTTTATAGAAACCGTCGTAGAAGGTAAATTTTAATAGTCTCTATTTTACGATGGTTTTTATAAAAACCATCGTGGAAGGTATAGATGTTTGAAATTTTTAACACTCGCCAAATTTAACCTTTCACAACGGTTTTTATAAAAACCGTTGTGGAAGGTTTGGATATTTGAAATTTTTAGTATCTTGTCTAATTTAACCTTTCACGATGGTTTTTATAAAAACTGTAGTAGAAGGTTTTGCATATTTGAAATTTTTAATAGCCCGCCAAAATTTAATCTTTCACGAAGGTTAAATTTGGGCTGGAAATTAAAAATTTCAAACCTCAGGACCTTTCACTACAGTTTTTATAAAAACAGTCGTGGAAGACCTTTCACGATGGTTTTTACAAAAACCGTCGTTGAAGCCTTTCATGACGGTTTTTGTAAAAATCGTCGCGGAAGGCCTTTCACGATGGTTTTTACAAAAACCGTCATGAAAGGCCTTCCACGATGGTTTTTAGTAAAAACCATCATGAAATGTTCTACATGTTTGAAATTTTTTGTAGCCCGTCAAAATTTAATCTTTTACAAAGGTTAAATTTGGACGGGATACTAAAATTTCAAATCTCGGGACCTTCCACGACGGTGTTTATAAAAACTATCATGGAAGGTTTAGATGTTTAAAATTTTTAGTATCTCGCCCAATTTAACCTTTCACGAAGGTTTTTTTAAAAACTGTCGTTGAAGGTTTTGCATACTTAAAATTTTAGTGGCCCGTCAAAATTTAATCTTTCACGAAGGTTAAATTTAGGCGAGATATTAAAAATTTCAAACCCTGGGACCTTCCACGACGGTTTTTATAAAAACCGTCGTAAAAGGTACCGAGGCTTCCACGACGATTTTTAGTAAAAACCATCGTGAAATGTTCCACATGTTTGAAATTTTTAGTATCCCCTAAAATTTAATCCCACGCTAACGACATGGCTTTCCCTATTTATTTGAAATTTTTCTAACTTAAAGCCACTAACTCTCAAACCCTTTTCTCTCTCGAACTCCTCTCCCCACGACCTAGCCACCGACGAACCCAACCCCTATGGCATTCCACCAACTTTGACATTCCTCTGTCACTCTCTCCACGACCCACCTTCCAAACCCGACACCATTCGCCACCGTTCATCCTCATCCCTTGACATTCTACCGACTCTACCATCGTTCGACTCATCCTTTGTCGTTCTACCAACCTCACCACCATTGGTAAATTTCAAACCATTACTTTTAGTTTTAGTGTTATTGTTAGTTCTAAACTTAGCATTATTTGGTTATTTTAGTGTTATTTAGCTTTAGTTTTAGTTTTAATATTAGTTAAATTAATTTGTTTTTTGCAATTTAGTATGTGTTACTTGTATTTAGTATTTGAAAGAACTTTGAACTACATTTAGCATTTTAGTGTGAGAATAGGTTACTTTTCACAAACACTACGTATTATTGTGATACCCACCACATGTTTGGAGATTTTTTTTTTAGGGGAATACAAATTTTTCACAATGATTTTTTAAAAAATCGTCGTGAAAAATTGGCATTCCACAATGGTTTTTTAAGAAACCGTCATGGAATCCTTAGTGTTCCATCATGGAAGCCTTTGATTCCACGACGGTTTTTCAAGAAACCGTCATGGAATCCTTAGTGTTTCACAACGGTTTTTTAAAAAACCGTCGTGCAATATCAATTTTCTTCGGCTGTTTTTTAAAAAACCGTCGTGAAAAATTACTACATTACTACCCCTTTTTGTGCCTATTTTTATATTACATGACGGCAAAAAACCGTCGTGAAAACTCCATGTCGTACCATGATTGAAGTTTTCATTACAGTTTTTTAATCGCCGTAAAATTTTTCCACGACGGTTATAAACCGTCATGGAATCCACAATTTATAGTAGTGCAAAGTCACCGAAGGAGACAAGGGCTTAGCTGCTCTTCACCTATCCTGTCTCCTCAATTATATTTTCTTGTTTTCATTCAGCTTTCTTCTCTCTTCCTCTCTCACGTCTTACTCTTTCTCTCCCTGCTTCTCTATTTTCTCTCTTTTCTTTTCTTTCACGAAGAACAAGCTAGAAACCAAGAGAACCTAAGTTATCCTTTCACAAAAGTTCACAAACAACTTCTCATAAACTCAAAGATTGAGGAGGCTTAGACGTTTTAAAGATCAAATCATACTTTTGAGCTAAGTTTTGAGGTTAGATTTTTAAAACTTTAATTTTGGTTTCAAGTTGTATGTTCGCATGAAAATTGTTAGAAATGTGTTTTTGATGTTTGTAGATGTTTATACAACATTTTGAAACACTAACCGCTTTTAAAAATTGAGTTGTTGTTTGGAGTTTGAGTATTTTGGAACTGAGACATGTTCTTGCATAAGTTTTGTAAAACTTGGAGTTTTGTGATTTAAATGTGATTTATGTATAAAGATTTGAAAGAAATAGTTTATGAGTGATTAAAACATGATATTCTAAGAGTTTTGTACATTCCTTATGGTCTGGGAATTGAAGAAATGAGTCAGATCGAGCTTTGGAGCTCATAGTTCTCAGAAATGGACAAAACTTTGATATTCCAAATTTCTGGCAGGAGGCCGATTTGGCAAATTGGCAGGCCAAAATAGCCGATAGGTGCGGCAGGTCGAATTAGGAGTTCAACAGGGCGAACCTATAGTTTGGTAGGCCAAAGGTTGAACAGGACAAGCATGCCAAACCTTGAAACTGATGGGTTAGCAAAAGGTTCAAAAATAGCAGTTTTGTTTAGTAGGCCAGAAATAGTTGATCGGTAGGTCGACCTGATAGTTCAAACTTGATTATTTTCATCATTTTGAGGCTAAGAAATGTTCCAAAACTTGTATATTTGATATTCAAATTTTGAATGTGGTTATTATGTATTTCTAGGATAACAACGTACTTTGAGTTTACGTGGTGAAATTAATTTTGCAAGCTGAAAATTATCAATGGATATTTTGTAAGAGGTAGGGAATCTATTATCATCTTTTGTGAGGTTTTTATAGAATTAAAATTGGTTATTTACATTACAAGATATATATGTATGTTGAATTGCTATTATATGATATCACTTATGAGAAAATGACATGAACTTGTCTTGTATTATACAGTGAGGAATAATTGATTTGATATGCGTTGTTATAAATTGATAAGCATGGTTAAGAAAACTAACTCTATATATAATGATTGATTATATAGGAATAGTAAGACGTGAAGAGAGAGGTTGTTATGTCCTTAGACATGAATATCCTAAAAGGTAAAATAGAGGGAGGTGATGACGTTCCCTTAGGTCAAAAGTCCTAGAACACATTATATAGGAATCGACTTAGTAAGGATCCGAGGCTTGATGTCCCCTCACCTGACACTCTTGGAATAATTGAAGAGTGGAAAAGCACGTCTATTGAGGTTGCTGAATACTCTATTAAAACATGGATACCTAGGAATATTGATGAACTATAATATTTATACATATGTATATGTATGAAACTCAGTAATGATTAATGTAAGGTATCCACAAAATATGATAATAATGAATCTCATGTTAGTGATGTGCCCTAGGCCAATTATGTAATAACCATATTTTGACTTTGTTACATTTGCATTTTATTAATAAAGAGGCATTTTCATTATTGTTTTTATTCTAATTCCATGAATAGTTAATTCTGTCTAAGGTCATCAAGTATATGACTTGATAATAAAACTCTTAGGTGGAAATTGAATTCTATTCTAAATTATCCCTAGTCGGTCATTATTATTGGGATAATAATGAATGAAGTCTAGTATGAAGTTTGATTGATGATTATGTTTTACAAATCATGTGTATGAGATACTAAGTCAACTCATAGATATATATTTGAGAAATGATGTATTGGATCAACCTGCTATGAGAATACTGCATGGATAATTATCATAAGTGATTCTCGTCACAATAGTATTATCCTAGTCCTTTGACTTGAAATCACTATGGTTTCCTACATGACAAGTTTTATATTTTGGCACATTCTAATATTATCTTTAACATGATGATGGAATAGATTGTTGTTGGATATAGAGTGAATCATGTCAGGAAGATGAGTGATTAAGAAGGAATTTGTCCCTCATTTACTATGAAAAAGATATCTATGGGCCCCTCGATAAGTTAGACTGAAGAAAAATGTATGGTCATACTGGAATGAATTGATAAGGGTTATCAATATCAGTCTACTTAAGATTGAGAAATAATATGATTGAATGGTATAAGGATGACATAAACCATGCCTTATGTTCAATCAAAGTATCTAGTGACAAAAGGATTTTAATACTTGTTGTGGATTAGGTTATGTCAGATTATTGACATTCGTATAACTTGGGTAATCATGATGTCTTGCTAGAGGCTGCTTATGATTTGTGGGCCAGAAACAGAATTTCAAGCCCACTACCAACGTTATGTGAACCTACAGGGTCACACACTTAGAACAAACCAAAAATGAATTTTGGGTTTTCTGTGTCTAGGTTCAATGAACCTGATAATGTCTAGATTCAATGTACTAGACACGTCTAAGTTCATTGAATTTGATATTATCTAGATTCTCTATCATATCCGAATTACAGACATTATCTAGATTTTTTGAATCATATTTGAATTATAGTTTACCCTAGTTTAAATCTGACTCTATCTCGAAGTCAATAGATATATATATATATATATATATATATATATCTGGTTTTAGGGTTTCTAGCTAAAAAAAGAAGAAAGAAGGTATTCTGTTATTCTAAAAGGCAAGAACATTAAAAACCCTAAAAATTAGAGAGAGTCATTTAACACAAAGGAGAGAGTGCTAGCACACCAATTTGTTTTTGAGAGAGTCTGTTCGTGTGGATACCTGCAGAGGATGTTGCCCTAAGTAACAATGTTTGAAACCAATCTTGAATACAAAAAGCTCAAGTTAGGGTGTCACCAGAGTGAACCCGCTCTCTTCCTTCTAGAAATCTTTCCCCTTTTGTCACCCTAGTAAGATTCAATGACTTTCTTATCAATCTAATCGAATTGCATAGATCCTGCGAGGGTTTTTTGGGAATTAATTTTAGTTTTTTGTTGCTTATTTAAATCACAAAATCCAACAAAACCTAACAGGGGTATCAAAGCGACTTGTGAATTCGATTAAATTGATTTTATATGGTTCTATGTATATGTGATATGCATGGGTACGATTTATACATTAATTAGATTAATGTGTTTAAGGTTTTATTGGATTAAATGTTTTTATTGTGTTAATTTGATTAATGCGTTTACTATTTCTTGTAACCTGTTGTTGGTAATTCGATTAATATTATAATTTAACAAGAATCTAGTAATCTGTTTTAAGATGATTAAACGATATACTGTAAATCAGGTTTCGGTTTTATTAAGTTGGTGGACTGTTTAAATGTTAAATAGTGATAATTTGTTTTGAAGAGATTAGTATATATCATAGGGTATGTTTAACTGTTAAACAAGGTGATCGGTTTAGAACAAATCAACAAATTTCATGAATCCGTTTAAGTGTTAAATAGAGATTAATCAATTCTGTTATGAATAGATTAGGTAATCTGATTAATTAAAATTAATAGATTTAGGCAGCAACTCATTCAAACGAGTAAGGTGAATCGTTTACTTTCCAGGGGCGCTGCCGCCTTGACCCCTACCTGCTAACTGGCCAGCGGGACTGCCGCAAAGGGCTCTACGCTTGAGAACCCGCAAGGGGTGCTGCCCCTTGACCCTGAATTGATTTGTCACATATACCGTTTTGGTCATAATAAAAATTTAACTTTAATGATATTATATTATTATGTTTATGTGTTTAGTGTAAATTGCATGGTGCATAGCATGGTCCTTTTATCCCAATGTGATTGGCAGGTTTTATTTAATTTTATTTTGGGTTTGTAATTTTAAATACGACTTGCGCGTCGTTTTTCAATTTGTTGTAATTTATTTATTTATTTAGTGGAAATAGAATAGTTAAGATTGCAATTTGTAATGTAAAATCAAAGCCCAAGATTAAGATAAATGGAGGTTTAAGATGGAGGTCCAAGATGAAGGCTCAAGATGGAGTCCGTTCATAGCAATCTAAAGAAATCCATGGAGATGAATATTACCTAGGATTGACCATTAACCTTCATATTGGCATATAAAGATCAATGTAGATTTGGGCTATGCTATGACACGTTTATTGTGTTATTATTATGCTATGTATGTGATGCTGTGTATATGATGCGACATAATAATAAACAATAAAATAAAATAAAATTAGAACCCTCACTTAATATTAAGTCATTAAAATGCCTCCCATAATTCAACACTTGTCAAGACTTGGATTGCTAAACATAGGTTCTACCAAAGCAGGGTGTGTGTGTCTAGGTAAGACAAGATGGATAATAGTGATATCCATATGTTTGAAATGGTTAGACTTAACTAGGTTATCAAAATAGTTTTGGACCTAGGGCATTAGATGGGATTTTAATTAGCCAGGACATGTGATGTCAAATCCCATATTTATCCAAGAGTTATATAAGATGTAATTGGTAAAGTGTTACCTACCTAAATAACCATATTTTAGGTGATAAGCCAAAGCTTACTTAAAGTGAGGGGAAATATGGATCTTGGCCCACTAAAATTACAATTGTTGTAATTGCCAAATTAATATTGAGGGTTGTTAATTTGATAAATTTAGTAAGATTTAAATTATGCCTCGTTAAGTATTCTGTGTATATATATTTGTTGTAGATAATAGCATCAAACACCACATCTAACTTTTCACTGTGAACGATCCTTGAGAAGGATAAGCTCAATGGGACTAACTTCCTTGACTGGTATAGAAACTTGAGAATTGTTCTTAAGCAAGAGAGGAAGGAATATGTCTTTGATCAACCTATCCTTGATGAGCCAGTTGCTAATGCTCCTAGAGCTCAAAAGGATGCTCATAGTAAGCATCTCAATGACTCTGTTGATGTCACTTGCCTTATGCTTGGAAGCATGGAATTAGAGCTTTAGAAGCAATTGATGGAAATGGAGGCTTATACCATGATAGGCCATCTCAAGGAAATGTTCCAAGAGAAAACTAGAATTGAAAGGTTTGCTACCTTAAAGGCATTACTCTCGTGCAAGTTGACTGTTGGCGATTCAATGAGTCCTCATGTTCTTAAGATGAAGGGTCATCTTGATCATTTGTCAATCTTTGTTAGATGCTTAAGATGGGTTCGTCATGAACTACAACATGCATAATATGGAGAAAACTGTTTTTGAGTTGCATGGGATGCTTAAGACTACTGAACAGAATATCAAGAATACCAAAGATGTTCTGATGGTTAATAAAGGGAAAGGTATGAAAAGGAAAGGAAAGGGTAAGAGCAAGAATAAGGCTTCCAAGAACTTCAAGAAGCCCAAGCCTAACCCCAAGCCCAATCCTGAACCTAAGGCTAAATCACCAAAGGAGGGAGTATGCTTTTTCTGCAATAAGCCTGGTCATTGGAAAAGAAACTGCAAGCTCTAATTGGATGATCTGAAGAAGAAGAAAAGTAGTGCGACTACTCCTTTAGGTATTTATATTATAGAAGTCAATTTGTCTACTTCTGATTCCTGAGTATTAGATACTAGACCTGGTTCTCACATTTGTACTAATGTGTAGGATCTTAAGAGGAGTAGAATCTTGGGTAAAGGCGAAGTGGATCTACAAGTTAGAAATGGAGCAAGGGTTGCTGCTTTAGCTGTAGGAACATGTGAGTTGACTTTGCCTAGTGGACTTGTTTTAAGTTTAGAAAATTGTTATTATGCACCTGCTATGAGTAGGAATATTACTTCTGTTTCTTCTTTGGACAAGGAAAATTTTGAGTTTATTATTAGGAATAATAAATGCTCCATTTACCATGATAACATTTTCTATGGATACGTTCCACGAACGAATGGTCTTTATGTTCTAAACATTGAAAACACAAACAAAAAGTCCATCTATAATGTTAATACAAAGAAGTTTAAATCTAAAGATTTAAACCCTACCTATCTTTGGCACTGTTGTTTGAGCCATATAAATGAGAAATGCATTTCAAAACTCCATCAACATGGGCTTTTGAATTCATTTGATTGTGAATCATTTGAAGTAAGTGAGTCTTGTTTATTAGGCAAAATGACTAAGACACTTTTTACTAGATATAGTGTAAGGGCCAATGACTTATTGGGCCTTGTACATTCTAATGTATGTGGACCATTAAGTTCTACTGCTAGAGGAGGTTTTTAGTACTTCATTACGTTCACAGATGATGTCAATAGATATGGCTCTATCTATCTAATGAAACAAAAATCTGAATCTTTTGAAATGTTCAAAATTTTCAAAAATGAAGTACCAAATCAACTTGGTAAAAGTATTAAAGCACTTCGATCAGATAGAAGTAGTGAATACTTAAACCAAGAATTCATTGATCATCTTAGAGATTGTGGGATAGTCTCACAATTAACTCCACCACGAACACCACAATGGAATGGTGTGTCTAAACAGAGAAATCGAACTTTATTAGATATGGTTCGATCTATGATGAGTCAGTCAGATCTTTTAATATCCTTTTGGGGATATGCTTTGGAAACTGCTGTGTTCATACTGAACAGAGTTCCATCAAAGGCGGATCAAAAGACACCATATGAGATGTGGACTAGGAAGTCGCCTAGCTTGTCTTTTCTTAAGATTTGGGGATGTGAAGCTAATGTGAAGCATCAAATTTTAGGAAAATTGGCACCCAAATCTGACAAATGCTTTTTTGTGGGATATCCTAAAGAAACTAAAGGATATTACTTCTACAATACTTCTGAGAACAAAGTGTTTGTTGCTCGGAATGGTGTCTTTTTAGAAAGAGAATTCATTTCTAAAGGAACCAGTGGGAGCAAAGGTCAACTTAAAGAAATTCAAGAACCACAAAATAGCATTGAACCACCTGTGACATCTCAACTGGATCAACAAGTAGTTGTTGAGCCTAAACAAGTAGCACAAGGCCCGAGGAAGTCTAGTAGGACACATCAGAGCCCTAAGAGATGTGGATTTCTCTTAATTGATAATAATGATGTGATGATTGTGGATCAAAATGAGCCCACATCCTGCCAAGAGGCCATGAATAGCCCTGACTGTGATAAATGGCTAGAAGCCATGAAGTCAGAGATGCAATCCATGTATGATAATTGAGTATGGACTTTGATTGATCCACCCGATGGTTATCTAAATTAAGTAAGATGATAAATCTGAATCTGGAAAACACCTCACAAATTATTAAAGGTATACGACAATCAAACAAGTGCAATGAAATTAAAGGCTAACAGAATGTTAAAAACGGATTGTTTCATTAGTTTCATGAATATTACATATATGAAGAAAGTGATAAAGAAAAGGAAAGAAGAAAGAAGGAAAGATAGTAAAAAGAAAAACCAAGTACAAAATACAGAGCATAAAAAAAGAGAATCAAGTAGCTTCATTATCCAAAAAAGCATCCCCTAAAGAGTCATCGATTGCTTGATTCCAACCGCACTTTAAACTAAACTCCTCAAAATCGAGATCATATAGTTTGTAATAATCCATTGGGTGGGCAGGATCTTTCCTTTTCATCCATAAGAGCAACTTCCCACCGAGCTCAAAGCCATTATAGTACTAGATTTCAAAGCTACTTTTCTTCTAGGCCTTCCATTTTTCTTTTCTTAAGACAATCGAGACTCAACCTTCACGAAAAGCACTTTCTAATTTGTGCTTCTTGGATTCCAAAATTTGAGCTTGAAGATCGTTAATTTAGTCGTTATCAGATTACCCTCCAGCTCATGAATATAGCAACCATATAACATGTTGTTTCTCTTACCATTCCTCCAGACTTGCCCATCACTAAAAAATGATAATAAGTCAACGGGTTTGATTACAGACGGAGTAACTTTGTAAACTATCTGAGCACACATATCACCAAAAAAAAATCCCTTTTAATGTTAAGGATTAGGCATTGACAGAAACGAAGCTCTCTCTCACACAGCAAACTAAAGATGGCCACCCTCTCATTCTTAGCATTGTAGCTCTTCAAAAGCCCAGTTTTTCGCTTCTTATTCCTAGCTCTTCTCCGACCGTCCTTCTATGTCAAAGCATTCACCTCCGAAGCCACAACGTCGCCAGCTGCTCAATGAGGCATTGGATAGCAATAGAGAAGCTGAACAAGCGCTGAGGACTGAGAATGATGAGGTCTTTTAGAAGAAACGCTAGCTCCAGATTTAAACAAAAAGCCAACAAGCAACCAACACAAAGAAGTTATAGTTGAAGGTGAAGCTACATCTTCATCAAAACAGCAAGTCATTTTGATTCCCTTTTCATCCTTCGCTACTCTCACCCTATTCTTTCAGCCTCAAAACTCGGAAACATGGGAGCAGCCAGAATTTGAGGAGAGTATGTCATCTCATTGTCACCCAAAGTTGTGAAGAAAAATGAGCACCAAGCAAGATACTCATCTTTCAAAGTAATGTCAACTGATAAATCGGCAAAATGAGTTGAAACAATTGCTCCAAGAATTTTAAAACCTTCCAGGCGTATGACATTCCGGAGATCAATAGAGTGAATTTTTAACACAGATTGGATGGTAGAAATACTTTTCTTGGCTCTGGAATACGTAGGAGAATAAATTGAATAAACTTGAGCAAAACAATGAAAGATAAAAAATACAACAATAATAAACAAATAACCATATAACGATTATCGTAGAATGATAAAATCTAACTTGAAGGACACTTGGAATGAGGGATAATTGGAATATTTTTCATAGATGACCCCAAGGACCTCAAAGCGGGAACACATTGCTTGGCCAACCATTTTTAGAATTGCATCAGACCGAAATGAAAAAAATTGATCAACAGTCTCAATTTTTCTGTTCTGAGGCTAAAGATGATATGTCTTTTCAAAGCTGTTGGTACTCGGAATATCGTTGAAATAAAACAGATCCTCTATATCAAGAACGATTCTTTGAGACAAGAAGCTTCCATCACATTAAGCATGCAAAAACCAAATAAAATCCTAAACATGATAGAGTTGTACTAGTTCGGCCTAAAGTTCATAGCATGGAAGAATTTGTGAAACAAATGATGAAGTGGTAGTTAAATGCAGCATAAATGTTTAAATGTAATAATGAGATCCCTAGGCTTACTAGAGTCTTTCTTTGGGTCAAATATTTTGATTGAAACTTTTCTTGGAATGCGACAGACCCATCTAATCTCCTCTATTGAAGTAGAAGAAATCTTAGGAGGCATGGTGACCGAAGAAAATGGCAAAAGAGACAGAATTGACGCAAAAGGAAGAAGTATATAGACAAAGTTAGAATGCGAGAACAAGTAGGCAAGAGGATGAAATTCTTTAAAGTAAAAGGGAAGGAAGAGGATTAATATTTGTGGAAAAGAATGATCAAAAAGAAGTAGATGTATGTTGAAGGAAGATGAAGATTCACAAAGTAGAGATAAAATAGGGAAAGATTTGAAATTTGGAAAAGTAAATTGATAAAGTTAATTGCAATCATTACAATGATGCCATCGGTGAAGAGGAATAGGGGAAGCAAACAAGTGTCAATGTGTAATTGGATATTAAAAGTAAAGGCCATCGTTTCATTAAAATTTTAATTTAAACTATATGATTCGTATTAAACAAAAGTAAAATAAAATGAATTAGAGATGACAGAGTATGAATCATAGAAACCATTGGAGTCAAGAAAAGCATTTGTATCAAGCCAAGATGAAATATCTGAATCTAGAAAACATCTATCAAATTATTAAAGGGCATACGACGAAGAAATGAGTGCAATTAGAAAAGAGGCTAACATAATGTTAAAAGGGGACGGTTTCATTAATTCCATGAATACTACATGTCTAAAAAAGGAGAGAGAAAAGAAAGAGGAGAGAAGAAGGAAAAATAGTAAAAGAAAAATCATGTGCAAAATACATAACATAGAACAAAAGAATCAAGTAATTTCATCGTCTGAAAAATCATCCCTAGAAGATTCATCGATCGATTGATTCTGACTAGACTTTGAAATCAAACTCCTTAAAATTGAGATCATTTACTTTGTAATAAGCCTCTAAGTTGGGGTATGGTCTTTCCTTTGCACCTTTCAATCGAGCTCAAAGCCATTTTAGTACTCGACCTCAAATTGAGTTTTCCTCCAAGCCATCCATATTTTCTTTTCTTAAGGCAGATGAGACTCAAAACTTTGATGTGAAGCACTCACCAATTTGCGCTTCTCATATTCCAAAATTTGAGCTAAATTTTCCTTTAGCTTTGTGTAAACAGAGCTAGCAATCTCAAAATTCGTAAGTATCTCGAAGTTTAGGCATGCTTCAGCTCTCTTTTCAACCAGTTTTGAAACTTGGCTGTGGGAGATCTTGAGTTGCTTATCAGATTCCAAAGGCTTTTGAGCCAAATCATTAAAGCTATATAATTTTTGAAGTTCTACTTTTAGTTTAACATTCTTCTTCTTCTTTAAAAAAAAGACGTTTTAAAGCTCAAATGGGATTTAGCAGCGTCAACTTGAGTTTAAGAAGTAAGGGAAATTTTCTCCTGAACCGAGAGTTTAGAATCATTTAGAACTTAACGGAGTCTTTAAATCTTCTTGGCATCTTTGTCCCTTTTGGCATTGTTTCTTCTTAGATCTGCCTTGAGCTTCTTAATAGTCCCAAAATCTTAGGGGGTGTTTGGCAAAGTGGTGGGAACTGCGGTTTCCACCACAAAATCAGTTATGAACAGTAAAAAGCTCTCACATGCTACAGTAACAATAAAAAAAAATTGTTACAGTGTAAAGTTCTCATATGCTACAGTAAAAGTGGTTCTCACCACTGGTTCCCACCACCTTCCAAACACCCTATTAAGGGTTTGAAGAAGAGGAAGGTTGGAGGATCGATATTTTGTTCTGCATTTTTCCCTAATGTTTTCTTTCTT
>CAMOHE010029349.1:0-15697 GCA_946598075.1 Artocarpus hirsutus | reverse complement strand
TGACCATATTTAAAAATATAAATTAAGAAACATAATCATTCACTGCAACAAGAAACGTCAACTACAGATGAAGTGATAAACAAAGTCAAGAGTCCATAAAAATTAAAGCCTATCCACTAGGTTCGAAAATAATAAAATGCTATAAATGAAATGATAAACAAAATCAAGTGTTTTTTTTCTTTTCAAGGCCTTTCTCTACTAACTTACTTGATTTGAATTTTAATCACTTCACAAAATAATAAATAAGTAGATAGGTTTAAGTTTTTTTTTTTTTTAAATATATAGGCGGGCGGGTTCGGGTTGAACCCGCCCGTAAAAATTTAAAACCAAAACCGCCCACCGAATATATTGGTGGGCGGGTTCAACCTGCCCGCCAGTGGGTTGTTAACAAAAACCCGTTTTTTTAAAGATGAGCGGGTGCAGGCCGGACGGTTGGCTGGTGCGGGGCGGTTTTTGTACAGCCCTAATTCACTCGGGTTACACTCAAAAGTTGCCACAAAAAGTAGGTAAACGTTACATGCATATCTGTTTGGGTAATTTTCTATCTCGCCAAACAAATCCCTAAACTAAAATTCTAGAACTCTGTACGACCCTAAAAAAAGTTACAATTCTCTTAAGATCAAGTGAATTTCTCGCTCCAACATCTCGCATTGGGACTCTTCAAATAGTCAAAAAGTCCATTTTCATCCTGTTAAGTCCTCTATTTATGGACGTTTGAACGATTTAATCCCTTCTTTAACTGTGAACAGTCAGATATCACTCATTTCTTTCTATTATGTCTGATCTGTCTTCTGGCGTGGTGACCTATTTATGTTACTCTGAAGCTCCATCGGCTTTTTCTGACGTGAGCTAATCTGCTTCTGTTTCTGAAATGTCGTTGTTCTACTTTTGAGACATTATTGTTCATTTTAAGTCCAACGACACTATTTCTTTTGGGATTTCCCGTCTCTTCAACTTATTTATTGGAATGGCATCATTTTATCATTAAGTTCTTCTACTCCCCACAATATCTTAAAAAAAAAGTGTTTTCGTTCTAGATGCATTTTGTAACGGCCTATAATGGCTAGATCAAACATAGCTAATCAAAACCATACTTTTACTTATACTTAATTAAAATGTTTTCATATTTAGCAAAACTCGATGCAAAGTAAGTTTAAGAGACCAAGTACTAGTTTAATAATTAATATTGTCTAGAATCACTTTTGAGGACTCTAAACGACTACTATACGAGTCCTACGACTGTTGTTTTCCCATGACATGAGTCATGAGAAAGAACTTATAGAGACATATTACGAAGACAATGCCACTAATGGCGAGTGGGTGGCTACAAATTTTTTTTTGGCCAAAACTAAATTAAGTTAATGTTTTAAAGCTAGTAATCAACCATGCTAGCTCTACTATTCTGGTACTTGCATGAAATTTCAACAAATACGCTTATTATTATTGTTGTTGTTATGAGGAAATTTATTATGATTATTCTTAATTAAGTGAAATACCGGATCAACTAGATTTACTGTTTCAAAAAGAAAAATCCTTTCCATCCCCATGAGGTTAAAACTTTACTATTTACAAAGCTGTAGATCCTAGTTTAATATGTATTAGTGTACCATTTTAGACTAGTTTTTACTGTTTTATTAGTAACAAGATTGTAACCTCATAAGGTTAAATATGATTATTCTTTTAAAAAAACTACATATACAATTTGGTCTATAATTGACATTCATGACCTATATAAGTTTGGCACCAGATGGCAGCCTCTTTGGATTCCGTTAGATCATTTTTTATTTAGGTTGCCACTAACAATGGAATTTCTCAGGTAAGAATCTTTACAGATTGTGTATGTTTTCAAATTGTTAGATCTGGTTAAAATCGCTTTTTTTAAATTTGTGACGATTGAAAAATAGATATCGATTGATTGGTACATCTTTTGGTTCTTACAAGAGAAATTACCAATTTTGTTTGCATTTGAATTTTTTTAAAATCTACTTTTATAACAAATATAGATACATACGTATCATTAAAAATTAAAGAAAAATAAAAGGAAAGAAAAATAAAAGGAAGAAGAAAACACAAAGACTCAACATGGTTTCCAAAATAGAAATCTCCTAAATAAGGATTATTAATGGGTTTTATATAAATATGGTTTACAATTGTAGAATTGAGCAAGTTATCTAAGACTTAAAGGCATTTTCTAATTGAAAATAAATGCCAATAAATTCAAAACTCCTAATAAAGATAACTATAACAATATGTACTTTCACTGTACATTTACATGATTTTTTTTTAATTTTGGTGTTTCTAATGGTATCCAACTAATCATATTATGATACATTTTTTAAAAAGTTTAAAATAGTATTTAATTAATTTTTATATACTTTTTATTAACGTATCATAATATTATTTGTTAGAAGCTATTTAAAATATCAAAAATTAAACAAAAAATTTAAATCCCATCTTTAAAATAATCTACTAGAATCTCTTCTATTTTTCCCTTGAACGTTTGAACGTGGGAGAAATGCTAAAGTTGATGCCCTGTGTTGGGTTCTTTGATTCCGAAATCAATCTTTATATATATATATATATATATATATATATATATTTAACTATGTATCTTACAGAAGCTTTTTTTTATCGTTCGATGTTATCAATGCGACACGATTATAAAATTTTAGCCCATGTGGCATAAAATATTAGGAAGAAAACAAAAACTAAAGAGACAAAACAAAGGACAGAAAACCAGTTGTAGCTCTTATAAAAAAAGGTCATCGGCAAAAAGGTCGCTTTATATCGAGAGGAAGAAGAATAAAAAAAAACCCCAAATTATTTCTCCCCACTTTCTAATCGGATATTTGGTAAAATGATAAAAACTGTAATTTTTATCACAAATTTAATTATAGATAGTATAAAATTTTCATATATTATAGTAATAATAAAAATAATTACTACAGTGTAAAGCGGTTTCTACTATCTTTCAAATATTTCCAAACACCCTTTAAGTGGGTGTTTGAAAAAATGATGAGAACTAATAATAGAAACTATTTTTATTGTAACATGTGAAAGTTTTATATTATAATAATTTTTTTATTATTATTATAATATGTGAAAATTTTTTAGTGTTAATAACTGAATTTATGGTAAAAATTAAGTGGTAAACTAGGTGATACTCACCGCTGTCAAGTTTCTGTTTCCTTTTTTTTCAGCATTAATTTTGCAAAACCAAATTCAATTACTGATGAACCCAGAAATACCTTTTTCGTTTTAAATTTTTGCAGAGATTCAGACAAATCCTTGATAAACAAACAAATCTTACACCAAAAACAAGCTTGTCTGGACAAATAGGCATGATCCTCATCTCGTGAATTACCAAAGTGTCTTTTATCTCTCTCTCTCTCTCTCTTCTTCTTCTTCTTCTTTTTTTAGTTCTTAGTTCTCAGTTCTCAGTTCTTGCCCAAAAACAAAACAAAACAAAACAGAAGAAGAAGGAAAAGAAAAAGATGAAGAAAAGAAACCCCGTCCCCCTTCTTTTTCATTTTGGAACAAAGGTCCCAATGGAATGCAAATTTGGAATCAGTTAATCAAAAAATTAAACAAGAAATTAAGAAAAGAAAAGTTGCAATCATCACATCGCATAATTTAAAAGATAACAGTAAATAACATTGATGTGATCTATTTCTCTATGTACAATACAAAAATTAAAACTGATAATAATTACTAAAAGAAAGATCCAGATGGGATGAGCATCAGAAATTAAACATGTAGCAGATCTGCAGAACAGATTAAGAAAAAAAACACTTAAAAGAGTTATTGAATCTCTGATGATGCAGCTAGTAAGACAAGACTAGACGCCTAGAACAAAGAGTACAAAAGAACTTTCGCTTGATCCTAAAGCACATAGGAAGAAAGCAAAACTTCCACTGACTCTCAACATCCAAGGCTTCCACTTTCCCTCCGCAGTGTGGACATGATCCCGGCGCCTGCTGCCTTCCCAGTTCTTTTTCTTCTTCTTCGCACACATATACCAGCCACATTTTCTCTCTCTTTCTCTTTGATTTTCCTTCTACCCACTACAAATAATAAAAGAGAAGAAAAGAACGGTTTTGATTTTGCTTTCCTCTTCTCTCTCTCTGCCAAAGGTGGGGTAGGTGGTGGTGAAGCTTCTAAAAACTTTTAAAGTTTCAGAGAGAGAAAGTCCTAGAGAGAGAAAGAGAAAGAAAGTAATGTGAGTGTAATAGAGGGCGCGTCTTCCGAGGGAAATGTGAGTCATTTTATAGAGAGAGAAGGACGGTCTTTTGGGGTGGCTGGGTAAGGGAAGAATCTTCCCCATACCTTTTTTTTACGACCTTTTGAGTGCCAATTCTTTTCTTTCCCTTTAATTGTTTTATTTATTTATTTTTAATGGTCAATGAGTATTTTAGAAGGATTTTGATAGATTAGTTTTAAATTTAATATAGTGAGAATTTTAATCAACACGTATGCGTAGCATATCACATATACTTAAGTTTTTATAATTTCAACATCTATTTTTCTTTTAAACGAGCTCATATAACATAATATATGGAATATTTCGGAAATAAGTTTAAAGGTAAAAAATAAAAAATCATGGCAAATGAAATGAGTATTTTTAGTTAGTACCATTTTAAAGATTTTTTTTTTTCATTCCTTTTACCACTCGCTAGCTCTTTAGGTCATGGCTGGTTTTTGCTGAATAGGTCTATATGATAGCGATCTTCATGATCAAGGCATTACATGGCCACATATATATAGTAATAGAAGTGGAAAAATAATAAAATAAGAAGTGATTCAATTTGTCCATCACAATATTAAAAATAATTCAATTCTTTGAAAATAAGACTTTCTCTCTCTCTCTATATATATATATGTATATACATATATGAGTATACTTGTACATGTGTATGTATGTTTATGTTTTAGGCCAAGAGTAGTGCTAGCTAGATTAGTAGTTAGAACCCTACACGCCAATTTATTGGAAAATGAAAAAGGATAGGAGGAGGGTCAAAGAAATTATTATTCATTAAATAAACAAAAGTATCTAAATTGCGCTATTATCGTACTGCAAAGATATGTATGCCAAGAAAATAGATTGACGACTTAAAATAAAAGTGTAAAAAAGTATAATTTAGGACTAATGCCAACCATTTCTAGGAAAAAAGTAGGAGAAAAAACATGGAGCTCCACTAGGGATTTTTTTTTTCCTTTTTTTAAAAGATCTAAAGGTTCTAAGGGGCGCCACCCCCTCTCCCTTTGAATCTAAAGCCTGGCACTGCCTTTAGGATGGCGGTTGGGTCTCAGATTCATGAAAGGGGAAGGCTGGTCATGGTAGAGGGGGGCGTAGAAGGAAAGCGAGGTGGAGAAAGGGCCATGACTTTCAATAGCCAAAATTTGTTAAGATCAACGAATTTTTATGTCGGCATGCTTGGGAGGAGATAGCTGTGGAGGGAGTCGGCGAGATCCCCAAGTAGGATGTTCGGGTTCAATAGGGAACGGTAGATTTTGGCCAGGATCAGAAGAATCTTGGGGAGGAAATGGCCAGACGGTGCTCGAAGGAAAAGGCCAGTGTCTTTGGGCAGGAGGGGGAGCTAAAGGGAAGAGGAACTGTGCGGCAAGAGGAGGAAGGAACTGATGTACCCCACAACTAGGCTAAAGAGGAAGAGATAGCGGCAGCGGCGGCATGGGGTGACCCTCCGTCAAAGCTTACCTCTATGTATTTATTTTCATGTGTATTTTGGCTATGGTTTTATTGTTTTCAGTTTATAATAATAGATGTGGTTTTTTCCTTTCTGACAATTAGTATGTCTCTCGCCCACTAAGGGCGGAAGGTGTTTAGATGTTTGATTAGACAGTGGTCTAAACTCCAATAAGAAGGGTTTGATTTGAGATTATTTGGGATTAGAATATGGACTCTGTGATGAAATCATGTTATGAGAGCTGCGGACGAGCTAAGGTGTAGTTTATTTGCCTAGTAGTGAGAGCGATACTCGTTTTATTGGCTTTGAATTTGTGCTGTGTCTTCGTATTTAGTGGCCCTTTATTGAAGCTTTCTTAGCCAATTATCCAAAAAAAAAAAAAAAAAGAAACCAAGAAGAAGAACACTAACGCGCACCCTAAAAAAAAAATACCTCATTTTATTTTCTAATCATATGTTAATTAATATGGTGGGCTTCACACGTGTAATTGAAAACTGGAGAAAAATGTCATGAAAGCTATAGCGCATCTATCCATAAAAACTGTTTGTGAGGAGGAATTAAAAATTAATTTCCTCTTAGTCCTTTTCTTAGAAGGAAAATACAGTCAGTTAAGAAATGCAAATATTATTAAACGTGCCGTCCACGTTCATGTTTTTGAATGTGTATTATTCATAAATCATTATAACGACGTCAAATTAAAATTTGGACTGAAAAGACAACTATCCTTGGTGACGCGCAACAAGTATGTCGTGTACAGCACATTAAAACGTTCAGATGCAAAGACAATTATTTCACTTAACAAAAGGTGACTCTCTTTTTGTACTTGTTACACGTGTGATTATACATTAGCAAAGGAAACGAATAGCATTGGTTGAATAGAAATAAAAGGGTATGAAAGGGCGAATGAGAATATAGGATTCTAATTACGAGACATGATTGGTACTTGTGTATAGGAAAAAGGGCAAGGCTTAGGCCACGTAGGAGAAGCAGAACAGCAACGTCAACATCTTAATGTGGCTAACATATCTGCGTATTTCAGCGCCGCAAGCCCTTCAAGTAAGGTTGGACTTGGGGCTTTTACCATTTGAGTTTGGCCTCTGTTTGCCAATTAGAGCACATTCAGCATCTTCAACTTTTCTTTTTTTTTTTTAAGGGTATTTTTCATGCTTGCCGGCTAACGGCCATTCAATTCAATGGCCGACAACGTCGCAGTAGCCCACAGGGTTCCATTTTTTTTTTTGGTTATTTTTATTTTTTCTATCAATTTTGTCAAAGTATCCTTCCAAAACTTGACCAATCACGGCGGTGGTTATGTCAAGCACTCCATTGTCGTTGATATTCTTTTTAAAATTAATTTTACGGAGTAATATCTAATTATCTATGGACATGCATACAAATTTATAATAAATTACGTACATGGAACATAGTTTTCTAAACATCGATGCTTTTTAAAAATTGACGTAATTCTTGCAAATATATGGTAATTTATCATACATAGTGTGAAATTATAAATTACAATACAAATAAAACATTATCTATAAAATTGAATAACTTGAAATAAATTTATTTTTACAAAATTACATGAAAGATAGAACAAGGAAATACAAGCTTTCTTCTTCTTCTTCTTCCCATTTGCTTTGCGGCAGAAGCAATTTTCACGCGCTTGCTAAATTTGTTGGAGGTTGTATTTTTTTTTTTTTTTTGAGAGACAGAGAAAACAGAAGAACTCAGTCTGCTTATAAAATTCTCATAAACTAATTTAGTATATATTAGAAATCAAACAAGAAAAAATAATGGATAAGATGAGAAGAGATAGCTTTAACATGGTTTGCTAATCAACGGTCCGTTTGGTAAATGGATTCGAATTAGTAATTTAATTTGAGTTGTGTGATTTGAATTAAAATTTAAATTTGTGATTTAAATTGTTATCTGATTTGACGTTTAGATGTGTATTTAAGTTTTAATTTAAAAATAGAATAACTATAAAATCTTAATGCTAATGATCCTAAAAAATATGCAATATGAATCTTAATTTATTCATCTCTTTGCTAGAAAAACAATGAAAAAAGAATCATTTCAATTGGATATCAAATGAATAAGTTATGATTTTTTTCCTAAAATATAAGAGAGAGAATTTCAACTTTTACTGTGGCAAAGATATTCGAGTATCAAAAGCTTAAGGAAGGGTCAGAACTCTAAAAACTTGGATTCTTGATGCTCATTTGATTTGGATTTTTGGGGAAACAAACACATATCTAAAGGATTCTTAATACTCGAATCCAAATTTGAGTTTATTGGGTCCAAAGAATGCACAAAACAAACATGCCCTAAGGTATCTGAGGCCTGAGAAGGATGTTGATGTTAAGGAAGTGGCTCAGCATGTCTTCCCTTTTTCTTTTGAGGATGAGAAGGATAGAGATCGGGTTTGGACGAGGAGGCTTGGTGTTTTGATCACTTGCTCCTAATTTTGAAGAAAGTTGGTAATCTTGAGCAAATTGATTTTTATGGATTTCTACTACACCAATTTTATTTCAGTTTTTCCTTAAAAAAATAAAAGGACAATTTTCCATTCACATATGGTAATTAATAATTTAGAGATTTATTTGTGTTTGAAGATAATGTCTAGAAATAATAGATAACTTCATCTTAAAGTGTAGAGTTAGAATTTCTACCAATGTTTGTTAAAGTCAGAAATTTATTTCAGTGGAGGTGAGTTTGCATTAAAAAAAACCTGAATTAAATTTTAACAAATTGAAGATACAAAGTATGATATTATTAATAACTTATTAAATCCAATGCACTAGTATTTGGATGTGGATCTTCTGTCTCCTTTTTTGTGTCTCCCTCTCTATTCCACCAATCAATTAAGACATCTTATTAAAAAATGCCAACTCAATTTTAACCAAATTCTCCCGTAAAAAAATGCTAGTTAGTTTTTTAAATGATAGTAACTATATTTATTAATAAGGTGTCTAAAATTGATTAGAGGAACATAGTAGGAGATAGAGTCCTAGTCCTAGTATTCATCGCACATACTTGCAAATCTTTATCTTTCTTTGAAAGTTAACTATATATGAAGGGTATATAATAAATAAGACTGGTTACATCATGTTTGGCGTAAAATTCATATCTCTCTCTCTCTCCGTCCATCCGTCCACTCATCATCGTTGCCTAGCAAGTGACTCGAGAATCAGCATCGACTGAAGAACAGTGGGGCCCACCCGAGATAAATGAGGAAAGGATTGTCCTTTAAGATCTACGAAGATCAAATCCACAAAATCTAGAAACAAAAACAAGAATCAGACCAGGCTCAAGAAGAAACCACCCCAAATCAATTAAGCAAAGAAACAAAAGAGACAGTCAATTAGAGCCAGATAAGGAACTATCATTTTTTCCTATCAACACCGTATTAAATAGTTTTCTATAAATACAAGATTGATACCATGAATTAAGGACCTTAATAAGTTATTTAGCCCCGTTTGGTTTCCTTTTTAAAATTTTTAGAAAGTTTTTGTATGTTTTTCGAAACAAAAATTTTAAAAATACTTTCAGTATAATACCTAAAAAATTTTTATTTTCTAAAACAAAAATATTTTTACCTATTTTAAAAACAATACCAAACGACCCTTTCATTTTGCTCTTTTGTGTTGATCTCCATCATAATTTTACAATAAGCATTTTATTGTGAAACTCCGTAGCTTTCACATTGATGGTAAACTACTATAAATCATTGTATTTATTTATTCTCTTGTACTTTAGAGTCTTGTTCTTATTTTTGGTTGACTCAAGATCAAACTATCCGTCATTTCGAATCAACAATCTGGAGTGGTCATTAGCCGTCTAAATAAATTCAATTGTAGATTTCAATCCCTGCACATCATAAATGAGAGAAGCTCTCATTTTGCCCACTTTAGTTGTTGAAAACTCAATATTCAACATAGATATTTGCAAATTATTTTTCATTTCAAATTTTTAACCTCTTTTTTAATGTTAGAGAGGAAAAAAGGCTACCCTTCGAAACACGACTCAAACCAAGCAACAAATACAAGCAATTATGCCAACAAACAGCAAAGGAGCCTTTTTTAAAAAAAAAATAATAAAGGACTTTATATTTATTGAAACGAAGAGGAAACATGTGTTTGTGTTTGTGTGTGTGTGTGTGTGTGTATAATTCATCCATCCCCACAAGAACAGCAAAAACCCCGTATGTATATATGTAACATTTATTTCCAGTTCAGAAAAATCATTAAAGCTGAACTCTCTGTCCCACAAAAAAATACATTTTGAGCTTATCTGGGATTGTCTTCAAAAATATGATAGTCTTCTTCCCAACCGCAAATCAGAACCGAAGCACCTACCATGTAACACATTGGCTCTTGGCTCTTGGCACTAGCTTCCACCAAAAGTCAGAAATATTTTCTCTTTCTATGTTATTTTTAGGGAATTCTTATTGGACTACTCATTGTTTTTTCTATTACTTAACTTTTGATTTACAATTTCAAATAGTTTTGTGTCATACGCTATAAATTTTTATATAGACACTTACAAGTTATATAGTTAAAAAATTAATTAAACAGCTAAAACGTTAATTCTTAATAGAAGAATATATATATATATATATGTGTACATACGTTTGTGTATATATATATATATATTAGGGAGAAGGAGGGAAATGAACCATCATTGATTGAGAACAAAAATGAATAGACCAAAATATAATAGTATTTAGTAAAGAGCCTACTTAAATTGAAATAAAAAATGACTTAAAGAGAAACACGAAATAACAGAGAGAATAAAAAACAAAAATGAAAAGAAGAAGAAGAAGAAGAATGAGGTAAAATTGAAAATTTAAATACTTAAAAGAGTACATAATTTCAAAAATGCTATGTGTTTAAATATTTTTAAAAGTGTTATTTATTTACATTAAGGATTGTTATTCCTATACTATGGAGATTTTATGGAGCAACCCATCACACGTGCCTTATACATGGGGTTATTACCGGCAACCATGTACATAGGATGCTTACATATTAGGCGGGTCATTGAATGAGTAGGACAACTTAATTGTGTTATAGAAATTACAATATATCTTTGGAATTGTTTGATGTCAAAGACATGTATGAATATGGGAAAATATGTAATTTTCTAAGGGGTTGTTTGGTATTATTTTCAAAATAGTTGAATTTTATTTTGAAAAATGAGAATTTTTTAGGAATTGTGCTGAGAGTGTTTTTAAAATATTTACCTCGAAAAATATGCGAAAGCATTTTTAAAAATTTTGAGAATAAAAACAAACAGGGCCTAAGTATCTAGAATCAGTGCCTAGCGCTGTGAAGTCACATAATTGGAATTTGTGCAAATACATTTTGAGGATAGAGACTTGGCTACTGGAGTGCCACTCAGTGTCGTAATGCCAGAAAGCTGACGCTACATTAGCCCAGAATTGCTGATTTGAAATGTTTTGTTTTCCAAATTGTTCTAAACCGTTGTGTTGATTGGTTGTATAGTTTCATGCAAAACTAAATACCTATTACTAACAAATATTTGTTGTAATGATTGTATTGTTTTACGAAAGGATACCTTTACGTGAAAGGTTGCTTGAGTTGTAATGGTTGCACTACTTCATAAAGAGATATCCTGTAATTTAATTAAATATCTAAAATTTTTAAATTTTATATCTTGTTCTTGAACGTTATAATATTGTTAGTTATAGTGTTTTGGATTTGTTGTATCTCAATGGTAATATGCTGTTATAACTCATTAGCAAACTTCGTACTGGGGCCAAATAAAGCCTTGAAAAAAGTATTTCTATACGTCTCAAACCTAACTTTGTTTATTTTCTAAATTCACCCAAATTCTCCAACAAGTGGTATATCAAACCTATAATTCATAGGTGGTTAGGGTTTTTTTTTTTCCCTCTCTCTCTTGCTGCTTGACCCAATCAAATTCATCTTAAGAACATTTACAATCAAATAAATTCTACGGTGGAGGATGATGCTCTTTTTGCTTACCCACCAGCTAGTAGGGAAAATCATTTGTGTCCGATTCAGTGCATGTTGAAAAGATTTCAGAGTTGAGATCTCTCTCTCCAGTTGGTGTTTTTGTGATTTCTGTCTCACACCCGTAGGCATTTTTTTTAAAACCTAGTTAGTGGGCCAAATGTTTCATTGAGGTAAGCCGATAATTAGTAAGTCTGATAATTATATATCTTGAGTTTTTAGATTAAATTTCATCTAACAACTCAAGATTTTTGAATGATTTCTCAAGAAAGTTAGCGAATACTAAAGCATGAAGATGGAATTAATTCAAGATGAACAATTTGTAGCTTGAACAGGAAAAGTACAAGACTTTTATACATTGGCTTAATTTCATGTTTTGTAGTCTTTTTTTTTTTTTTTAATAAATACACGCCGTAGTCTTATGTTGATGTTTAAGAACTTGACTAGTTTTATGAAAAATGCTTTTACATGATTGTTTGGAGAAGGCTCTGTTGCTTGGACATGAAATATGTCTACTTTTTTTAAGCTCAATGGAATCTAGTTCGTTAAAAAAAAAAAAAAAAAGTTCGAATTGAAAAATTTACTTTGGCGGGGGCAATTAATTGCTAATGACAATATACATCCATAGCAACAAAATTGCACCCTACCACGCTTTATCTGTGATCTTCTTCCTCCTCTTCCTTCTCTATTTGTGTTTCTCTTTCATGTAAAAACCAAAAAAAAAAAAAAAATTGTTCCGCTTTCTTACTTCCCACTCTTATTATCCATCTATTGCCTTTGAGAACTGCATTTAAAATTATTCCTTAATACATAGATACGTTAAGTCTTTAATTGTAGTTGTCACTGTTAATGCAGGGAGATGATCACCCGGAATAATTTCTTAAACATATTGTCGAGTACTCCCCAAGAATAGCATGGTTGGTCGGCAATTACTAGTGATTCAATTTCATGTAAGGACACAAATATCTATAAAATATTAGAAGTTTCGATGACAATTTTGGGTTTTTCGAGGTATCAAATATTTTCCATTGTAATAATGGTTTTGGTAAAATTTCAAAAAAAATCAGTAAATATAGGTACAAATCAGTGTTTGGATTCTATAGTGCAATTTGTTGCAAAATTTTGGAGAAATTTCGGTCATAGCAAAAATTATGAGTTTTAGTGGTTTTTTAAATAATTTATTAATGTTTTATATTCTATGAGGGTTACTAGAGTTTTCAATTACCCTCATCCAAGTATACCACCAATGTCTTAGGCAAATAATTAGAAGAATTTACAATTTCTCATTCATGAAAATATAGTAGAAATTAGTCAACAAACTTATATGTGATATGTTCAAAACTATATTCACCACTATTCAAATAACTTATTATGACACTAATATTATTTCAATCAATATGAAATATCAGCTTTGGTTGAGCCTCATAGATTTTCTTTTTGGTGGTGACAACTATAATATGAAAAGTTTTTTATGTACATCATGTTTATTCATAATTTTCTAATGTTTATTGTATCATAAAATATTAGAGTTGTATTCAATGTGAATTTCTGTTTTTTTTTTAACTAAAATTTTCACCAATAACGACATAAATTTGAAGTTTGATTATTTTCACTAGTATCGATATTTTTATCTTTGGTTTCATGTAGCAAAATTGCAAATTACAAGTCAACCTAATTAATATGGACGAGGTTTTTTTTTTTTTTTTTTAATTATAAGGATGGTGATCCTTTCATTTAAGTTCCTGTCTTTTGAGAAATCTAATTCGTAGATGTTTGCCTTTTTCTTCATAGTATGATTTTGCAGAATGCACAACAAGTTCACATGTGAGAAAAATGCAGGATTTTTTGTTTCTTCCTCTCTTTATAAATCCAGCTTAAAGACGCCAATTTAAACCTGAACGTGCCTTGCACGTGTGATTTCATCGTTATATATGTGTGTGCATCTTAGTGAGAAAGATAAGCGCCTTTTCTCTTTTTTTTTTTTTTTTTTCGAGAGAGAAAGAGAAGTGGGCCAATGTTGAAATTCAGAGAAATCTGCAACAATTATTTAATGTCTTGCTGGACCGATATGATAGCTTATAATTTCGTTTTAAAATTGATTTTGAGCATTAATTTGTCATTTTTTGTATTACATACTGCACGAGAGGAGGCATGCCATGTGCTTCTCATTACGTTACGTTGGAACTATGCGGCCGTTTCGTCTGGAAGCGATGTGGTTTTCCCATGAGGATTTTCCTAAAGTCATCAAAAGGAACTGGGACAACAATGAAAATGTTAGGAACAACCTCAATTGCCTTGCTTCCAAGCTCAGAGATTGGAATAAACAGAGATTTGGAAACATTGTGGCGAAAAAGAAACGCATCATGGCCCGGCTAGAAGGCATCCAAAAAAGTTTGATGATTAATGCTAATCCTTTCTTGGAGTAGTTAGAAGTCAAGCTAAATCAAGATTTGGAGGCAGTGTCAACCCAAGAGGAAATCATGTGGAGTCAAAAGTCTAGAAAGAGTTGGATGATTTTGGGGGATAGAAATACCAAGTTTTTTCACACGGCTACCCTTATTCGCAGAAGGAAGAACCGAATTGAAGCTCTTCTTAATGCTAATAATGATTGGATTACTGACGCTGAGCTTTTAAGAGAACACGTTGTATCTTTTTTTGAGAAGTTATTCTCGGCTGAGCATGTCCAGTTGCCCTCATTCCTTACTTCTACGTCTTTCCCTTCTATCCAGAGTAACAGAATTTCCTCTTTGGGTAGAAAAATCACTGATAAAGAGATTTGGCAGGCTATTCAAAAGATGGGTCCTCTCAAGGCTCCAGGTCCAGATGGTTTCCAAGCTTGTTTCTACCAAAGGTTTTGGGGTATTGTTAGCAAGGGATTTTGTAGCTCCATCAAAAGGTGTTTTGACAGTGGCATTATAGAAGATGGCTTGAATGATGCTCTAATTGCTTTAATCCCTAAGGTCTCACTCCCGGAAAAAGTTTCCCAATTCCGACCCATCTCATTGTGTAATGTCTCTTTCAAGATCCTTACAAAAATCTTGACAGAGAGATTAAAAGATTTTCTCCCTGATTGGATCTCCCCAAACCAAGCTAGTTTTGTTCCGGGTCGTTTGATTCAAGACAATATTATTACTGCTCAAGAGATAATCCACTCGATGAGGCAAAAGAGATTTCGAAGGAAGTACATGATACTTAAAGTTGATATGGAAAAAGCCTATGATAGGTTGGATTGGCAGTTTATTAAAGAGTCTCTTGAAATGACTGGGATGCCTAACAATTTCATCAGAATTATCATGGAGTGCGTTACTACCTCTTCTTTCCAGGTCCTTTGGAATGGAGAGAAGTCCAGATCTTTTCAGCCATCTAGAGGTATTAGACAAGGAGATCCGCTGTCGCCTTATATTTTTGTGCTCTGCATGGAAAGACTTGCCCGTGGAATTTCTGATCTGATTAACAACGGCTCTTGGAAACCTTTTAAATTTGGGAACTCGGGCCCCTGCATTTCACATCTTATGTTTGCAGACGATTTGCTTCTTTTTATAGAAGCTTCTTTAGCTCAAATGAATGTCGTTCTAGATTGTTTGAATCGTTTTTGTCGTTCCTCAGGCGAAAAGGTCAGTGTCGAAAAATCTTCAATCTTTTTCTCCAAGGGTACTTCGCCTGATATTATTGACGAGATCAAGGCCACCTCTGGCTTCGCCATTACTGATGATCCTGGTAAATACCTTGGAGTGCCTTTATGGAAGGGTCGAATTTCCAAAGGAACTTACAATTATATTATTGAAAAAGTGAAGAATAGGCTTGCTGGGTGGAAAAGCAAAAGCCTTTCTCTTGCGGGCAGAGTGACAATGATAAATTCAATAGTTAATTCCCTCCCTCTTTATGCCATGCAATCTGCACCCTTACCTAAAACGACTATTGAAGAAATCAACTCCCTTAGCAGGTGGTTTCTTTGGGGTGGCTCTGACGAGAAGAAAAAAATCCACCTGGTAG